>JAVJIF010012114.1:0-115890 GCA_038442645.1 Agave tequilana | reverse complement strand
CTTATCATGGAACAAATGCTTGATTTATGGACTAAGCAAGAATGATTACGTTTCTTAGCTAGGTCAAATGGTTATTCTGGGTTGAACCATATTTGTTTAAATACTGTTTCGATCAGATCATTTGACATTCAATTCCTGACTCTGAGTTCATAAACATTCTTTCATTCTGCCATGACCAAGCCTGTGGTGGTCATTTCAGTGGATAAAAGACCGCATCAAAAAATTTGCAGTGTTGTTTTTATTGTCCCACTTTGTTTCGCGACGCTCATGTCTAGTGTCAATCTTGTGATCATTATCAATGATTAGGACAAATTGTACGACATAATGAAATACCGTTAAACCCGATCATAGTTGTTGAAATGTTTGATCTTTGGGCATCGACTTCGTGGTCCCTTCCTATATCTCATGGATACTAGTATATCTTTGTAGTATGACTACGTTTCTAAATAGATAAAGGCCATAGCATGTAGATCCAATGACCACAAATTGTGGTAAACTTCTTGAAAGAGAATATATTTTCTCATTTTGGCTTTCCTCGTGCAGTCATTAGCGATGGTGGAAAATATTTCTGCAATCATACATTTGAAGCCCTAATAAAGAAATATTGCATCAATTATGGAGTAGCCACCCCTTACCATCCACAGACTAGCGGTCAATAGAAGTTTTCAACTGTGCAATCAAAACCATTCTAGAGAAAACTGTGAACCTCACTAGGAAAGATTAGTCCTTTCGATTAACTGATGTCTTATGAGCATATAGAACTGCATTCAAGATCCTATTGGAATGTCTCCATATGATTAGTCTATGGCAAAGCTTGCCATCTTCCTGTCGAGTTAGAACACAAAGCTTACTGGGTGATCAAGCGCCTAAATTTTGATCTTGACAAGACAAGAGTCTCGGAAACTTCAACTTGACGAGCTTGAAGGGATAAGAATGATGCTTAATACTACTGAAAACAGTACAAGGACTGTATGAAATGATACATGCTAAGATCATAACTCGAAAGGATTTTCAGCTTGGACAAAAAGTCCCTGCTTTACAATTCACGCTTACATCTCTTTTGAGAAAATTAAAATCTCGGTGGACCGGTCCTTACATTGTTCATAAGGTGTACCCACATGGTACAATAGAGGTCCACAATATCACAGATGGTACCCCTTTTCAAATAAATGGCCATTGTTTAACCATACCGTGGGTATCTGAGCCCAGAAGTGAGAAAATCTTTCTGAAAGATCCTATTTATCAGATTGATCATATACATACTAGGAATCTATTACTGTATTATAGTTTTTGTGTTTTCTTTTGTTTTCTTTCAACTAGGCATAAGGGATGATATCCACTCATTCTCATCAGGTACTATATACCCTTCACATTCTTAAGTTGTATCATGTTATGCATTCATTCATATATTAAGGACAATGCATGAGATAGGTGTGGGGGTGTGTTCTAACGTAGGTTTTCTTAACATAGGTTTACATAGATTTTCTTCTTTATATTATTTTAAAAAAATTTTGAAAAGAGAAACTATATTTGACTTGTTTTTTTAAAGGAATAAGTTAATTTTAAGGAATAGAGAATCATAATTAGGATTTCTTATATTCGGTCAAATAAGATGATTTGTTTGATTTCTATGGCTAGGAAGAATTGAAAAAGTAATTTAACCTTGACTTTTACCTTGATGAATTATGCATACTTTATACACTTACACACTTAGGGTTCAAAGAAAAAGATTTCTTATGCATTATTAAAAAAGGTTAATATATATATATTATGAAAATCCTCTAATTAAGCTGGTTATTTGTGCCTCATAGGTATTTACGCCTAAAAGTGGTCCATATAATTAATAAAAACCCTTAATTTTAAGGTCCTGTTTGCTCAAGTCCTTAAATCCATGGGGTGTTTTCTCACCTGGTATCATCCAGTTTAGGAGTCACCGACTAAAGGCTCGTTATATGGGAGAAATAGAAAGCCTAATAGAATTAAGGGATATCACCACCAAAATATATAAAATAAGGCATAAGAGTTAGAGTTAAAGAATTCTTAGTCAAATATTCTTTTATGGATTTTGTGAGTGTAATCCACTGAAAACCCTCACGAGATAAATTCGTCATCTAGGGGTAACCTAAAAGTTTAATGGCTTATTGTACGTACTAATGCAATAATGATTCCTACGAAAGTGACTTAGGTTAGTTTTATTTTTATATTTTCTTGAGGACGAGCAAAAGATAGGTGTAGGGGTGTATTTGGACACATATATTGCATATTTTGTTATTGTATTTCTACATCTATTCTGTAATAAATCCTGCAATTAAACTGTCTTAATACCAATTTGTGCAGGATATGATGGGAGAAGATAAATTACAAATCCAAGCCAACTAAATTAGATTCTTGGGAGGATTTAATTACAACTAAAGATTGTGCATATCAGAGAGGATAACCTCAGATCTAATTCAGTTAAAACCAGTTTTTTGAAAATCCAATTAGTTAGCTTAGAGAATCAAAGAGGATAAATGAGAATAGATGCAAATTCAGAAGTCCAAAAGCAACCCTATCAATATACAAAGGGATATCTAAAAGATTGGGATGTATATTCAGAAATTTTAGAGAGATAAGACATAGTCCAATTGAAGATCAAGGGATAAACAAATATTTATCTCTAACCTTATCAGAAGATCTTTTCTGTTGGGTTACTGATTTGGTCTCATCCTTAAGCGCGCTCTTCCCTCCCCATTTCCCCTATAAATACCTGTAACTGTGAAGGAAATGTACACCGAATGGCTGAAAAGGCTATTAGAAGAGATGAAATCACCTAGAGGGGGGGGGTGAATAGGTGATGGCTATATGAATTATGGCAATAATGCGGAATTTAAAATTTAACACACAAATAGCACAAATTTAGACTTGCAATAAATAGAACAATGAATGTGCAAGAATTAAAAGGAGTAGAGTTGAGAGAAAATTTGAGCAAACGCAAACGCAAGGATGTGTTTCCGAGGTTCCAGCCACGCTCTACGTCCCCGCCTTCACACTTGAAGGATTTGCACTACTATCGTTGATCCACTGGATCGCCAATACAAGGACACACTTGTCCCTACACTTGTGATGCCGCAACACCACCCGAAGCTCACTAGCTCCCTTGAGGCCGATGCCTCTACAACTTCACTCAATAAGAAAGGTGATCACACTTGATCAAAATAGCTCACTTGCACAATCCTAGAGCCAATGATATAGATGTAGAACTTGAGATTGTGGTGTGCAAAAACTAGAGAGAAGGTAGAGGAATAGGCTATAAGTTGGGTGTTGGGAATTAAGGCTTTGAGAAATCTTTTGTAAAAGAAAGGAATTGGAATTCTTTGTAAAGCTCTTGTGAAAATCTTTTGCAATTATTTTTCAATAGTTGTCTTATCAATATGAGGTGACCCTCTATTTATAGGGGTCAAAAACAGCCTCACAAAATCGCTGGTATCAAATCCCAAAAGAGAATCAGCCAGAAAAAAAATAGCTGTTGGATCTGTCAGAACTTTTGACAGAGTCCGGTCGACCGGGTCGGTCGACCGCCAACGGTCAAATGTGACCGTTGGGCTCAGCGGTCGACCGGGTCGGTCGACCGAAAATCCTGTGAACGCAATTGTGCCTCGGTCGACCGGTCGGTCGACTGATATAGACATGCACAGTTTGTGCACATCGGTCGACCGGGCCGGTCGACCGGATACTGTAAGTTCTGGAATATCAGAACTTCCAGAACCAGAATTTAGGGTTTTTGGTTTTAGGTCTTGGGTTAAATTTTGGAACTTGTAAAAACATAGAGTATGAGCATATGTCATACTTCTATCATGTTAAAATAGTTTGATAAAAATCCCTTTGATAAAACTTGTTTTTCCATAAAAATGTTTTTCCAAAACTATTATTTTTCTAAAAAGCTTATTTCCAAACATGTTCACTTAAAAAAAACTAAGTTAGAAATGGAAATTGAAAATCTTTTTGAAGCCATGAACCTAACTAAGAGGTGTGTGTGTGATAATCCCATAGCTCTACTTCTAATATCTAGCTTTGACAAAATATCTAAAATAAATATAAAAATACAAATATTGTTTTCTTGGTCTTCTTGATCTTGTCTTGATCTTCATATCATCATCTTGATCCCGAAGCATCCTAGTTGTGCATAGCTTGGGAATCTTCATTTTTGCGGCGTCCAAACTTGTGAGTCTTTTAGCGGAGCCGTCAAAAACCTGTTCTTGAACCTGAAATCCTTTTAAACAAAAATATTAAATACAACTAAATATGTTTTGTTATCATCAAAATAACTGGGATAATGGCCTTTGGGCTAACAATCTCCCCCTTTTTGATGATGGCAAGACATATGTAGTTATCACAAAATATTTGGGTAGAGACTTCAAATGAAGCTCCCCCTCAACACATGCATATATAGGAAAACATATGTAAATGGTAAACACCATATTTCCATGCCAACAAATAATACCAAATACTCATGTCATAGAATAGATGAAGAAATGAGTTCATACATGACATAAATGAGATACACAAAAAAAAAAAAAAAAGATACGCCTAACCATGTCCATGTCCACACACATATTAAAATACATATCCAAAGCAAAATAAAAGCAAATACTACATGTCCAAATACAAATAAAGTACTACATCACAAAATATCTCTCTCAAGATAACTCTCCCCAATAACTCTCCCCCTTTTTGACATCATCAAAAGGGAGGTCACTCAGCAGCATCATCATCATCTCCAGCATCCTCGTCCTCCTCGTCGTCGGCATGCTCAGATGAGCCCTCAGCCATCTTCTTGTCACCACCATCTCTTCCTCTGAGGAAGAAGCAACCTCCTCTGGATCCATGCCATCAACTCTGGTGCGCGGTGGTGGAACAGAAGAACGAGCTCTGGGAGGGAATGGAGGACCGGTGGCTGGTAGTCGACAAGCAATCGGAGTACGGTCAGGAACGAGCATGTCAAATTTTGTAAAAAGAGCCTGAACTGAACGTCCACGAATCTCATGGACTCAGCAAAATAAGACATATTGTTCCGGATCTCCGCCCGAAAAGCAGCATCCTGAATGGCACGAGCATCCAACTCCGCACGAATAGCTGCGTCGTGCTTCTCGACCCAGGCCTGGTGTGCCTCGATCTGAGAGCGGACCTCCGAAGAGACAAGAGCCTGAAACTCAGGAGGAAAAACAGGGGCTGAAGAAGAAGAAGATCCAGGTGCAGAAGATGAGCCAGGACCAACAGGAGGAATAGGTGGTTGCACAGAAGCGTGTCTACGCAACTGGGCTTCCATCATCTTCAGGACAACTCCATTGATGTTGGTCAAAGGATTGGAGGGACTTTCGGCAGAAAGATCAAAATCAAGAGCCCTAAGAAGATGGGTAATAAGCATGCCGTAGGGCAAGCTTCTACCCGCAGTACGAATCTGATCAGAAGCCATGTGAGAGGCTATGACTCTAGGAAAGTTTACCTTAATGCCTCGAAGAAGGCAATAGATAATCAAAGGTACGCAACCCCTAGCGTGGCTATACTCACCATGCTTGGGGACAATGTTGAAGAAAATAATCTTAGCAAGGACCTGAGCAGTGAGAGTGTACCTACTCACAACCTCATTCCTTATTAGACCGGGTTGTCATCCCCGTGGATCAAGTAGAGGCGGTGAGCGCAGACTCACCGTCCGGAAATTCAAAGTCATGCAGATCATGGGTATATACATCTGCTCCACCAGTGGAGAGATGCAGAATCCTAGCAAATCGACCGATAGAAAGGTCGATGTCTCTACCTAAAACTCTAGAAGTGATACGATTACCATCAAATTCAAAATTAGCATAAAAGTAAGGAACAAGAGAGTGTAAACTTGCTCCTTGATGGTCAAGAAATCCACTAAATTGTTGGTCTGCAGAATGTGGGGGATATTCAAATGTTCGAAATCTTGGATAACAACGAATCTCCCCGAGTTGATATTTCTAGTGGAGAGATGGGAGTATCGATCAGCTGCAAGATCATTTATGAAAGGCCGAATGGGTCTAGGAGCTTGGGAGGAAGGTTGTACAACTTCCTTTCCCTTCTCAGATCAGGAACGTTTAGGTGGCATGATGAAAATAAATTTTTAGGTATAAACAAAGTTAGGGCTTGATCTAGATGCTTAGAAACCTAGAATTGATGACAATAGATAGTTGATTCCAAAGCAAGATATGAAAACAGAGTCAAAAATTGGATTTTTACCTTAACTGTGAAGAACTCAAACCCTAAGCAAAGAAATCCGAATTTCTCCGAATCCAGCGGATGGATGATCCTGAAATTGAAGATCTGGAAGTAGAAGAAGGAGTTTAAGGAGGGTTTTAAGTTAATTTGAGATCGGTTGAGTGATTGGAGAGAAAGAAAATTTTTGAGGAAAATGAGGGTCTCCGGTTCGCTGAGAAAAGTGAGAGAGAGAGAGAGAGAAAAAGTGGAAATTTATAACAGATTAGGGCTGAAATCGACGATCGGTCGACCGGTCCAGTCGACCGAAACAACCCGAGAGCTCTGTAAATATAGAGCGGTCGACCGGCACGGTCGACCGATTTATCCCGAGAGCTCTGCAGACTAGATCGGTCGACCGGGACATATAGTCGGTCGACCGATAACAGAAAAGAAATAAAAATTTCTTCTCAGGCAGAGTCGGTCGACCGGGGCTTTATAAGTCGGTCGACCGGCTTTGCCTGAAATCTGTTAACAGCATCTGGCCCAAAAAAAATATTTTAAATAAATTTGTAGTCAAAATAGGTATGACATATTAAACATATAGGAATACACCAATAGGTTTTAAATCTTCATTAAGTTATTACAACATCAAATTCATGCAAACCCCTTTTAAATTTATTTTCATATTTAAACAAAGATTTTAAAGATGTTGAAGCCGAATACCCAGTGACGGGTTCTGAACTTCATCCTCTTGATTCCTCTTGAATGAGTTGAGGTGCGCAATTGCCATCTTTAAGGTGTTTGTTTAAATAGGAAATTTTACAAATGTTTATTTTTATTTATGAAAATAATGTGTATATGTATACAAGTATATAATTACAAATAATAAACTATACATGTGGACATACATTAAACAAGGCATGAAACAAAGATATAGAAGTTAACACAAGGCACATATACAATATGATAGAAAAGTAGTTCTATACAAGCATATATCAATAGAGTACAAAAGCAAACTATCAATTCTATACATATGTATACATGACTAAAAAATCAAAAACTTTTAAATGGAGATGTTACCAATTGAAGGGCAATCTCCAAAATAGGTGCCTCCACGATAGTGATGCATGCACGATTTGTTCTTTAAGCTCCAATGCATCAACCACCCGGGCACCACCTCCTCCTAAGTCTTGGAGGGGGTAGATCCACCTATACCTGTATCATTTAAATTCGGTGGCTCTTTTGGTACCCAAATCTTAGTGGGTCCTTTGGGTTAGATCCGGGGCGAACCTAAACAAATTTATTCTTAACATTGTTCTTAGCATAACAAAATTTTTCTAAATGGCCTTTGCGGCCACAATACGTGCAAATAAAAATTCTACCACTATTGTACATAAAAGCATGGTTATGTGTGTGTGCATGTCTATGTGTAGCATGTTTATGATGCACATGTTTCCCTTGGGCTACTCCCTTAGGAAATTTAGATGCAAGCTTGTTAAAATCAAATGCACATTTCTTTAAAGTGTTATCTAAAGAATCAACAAGTTTTTGAATTTCAACAAAAACATTTTTATTACTAGAATCATGGGGGGTTTTTCCTTTATTAGCTACCTTATACTTATCAAAATCATTTTTCAATTTTTCAAAAGAACTAGATAACTCATTTTTCTCTTTTAAACAAATTTCAAGTTTGTTCTTCAAAACATCATTTTCCTTTTTCAGTTTCTTATTATGAGATTGTGAAATCTCATACCTATGTTGCAATTCTTCAAAAAATTTAGCAAGTTCATCCATTGTGAGATCATCATCATCAATGGAAGTTTCTAGACATACCTTAGATGAATCCTCACCTTGTGCCATAAAGCACATGTTGGCGGCGTCGTGCTCCTCTTCGGATTCCGACTCCGAGTCATCCCATGTAGCGGCCAAGGCTTTCTTCTTTCTTTGTCCATTCTTGGATGTGGTTGCTTGTAGAGCGAGGCAATCGGCAATTAGGTGACCGATCTTCTTGCAATGGAAGTAAGGACCGGGTTCTTCTCTTTTCTTCTCGTACCTTCCTTGAGGTTTCCCTCTTCGGAAGTTACTTTGCCGTCCCTTCTTGTAGAACATCTTGCCCACCTTCCGGATGAGCATGGCGAAGTCCTCATCGCAATCTTCGGATGAGTCGTCTTCCTCAATGGTAGTAGGAGTGGCTTTGAAGGCAATTGTCTTCTTCTTTGGTGCCTCCCTCTCTTCTCTAACTTTCATCTCCATCTCATGCGTCTTGAGATTTCCGATGAAGCCGGAGAAGTCCATCTCCTCTTTGTCGTTGAGCTCCTTGAGTGTGGTCGCCTTGACTTCCCAAGCTTTGGGAAGAGCTCTAATCATTTTCCTTATCTTTTGATCATTATCAATCTTGTCGCCTAAGGAAGAAAGAGCATTAGTTATTTTTGTAAAACGGGTGAGCATATCATCAATGCTCTCATTTTCAAACATGTAAAAGTTCTCATATTGAGAACGTAGCAAGTCAACTTTGGCTCTCTTGACTTGAGACGTTCCCTCATGAGTCACAATGAGTATGTTCCAAACCTCAAATGCGGATTTACAATTAATTATGCGTGCAAGGTCATCCTCATTTAATGCTTGGGTTAATGCATATTGTGCCCTAGCATTAGCCTCATAGTCTTTGGAAGTATCCTCGGACCATGTGCTCTCATCACTAGTGGGTTCAATAAAATCTTTGGTTATAGCCCTAGCTACCCTAACTCCTAGGGATTTAAGGAAGAGATTCATTTTCACCTTCCAAATGGGGAAGTTTAAACCATCAAACTTGGGTGGGGATTTAATGCTAGAAAAGTCCATGGATGCCATGAATGCACAAGCAAATATAAATGCAACAAGAATGTATATAGCCAAATATGGATCTCCCTAAGGTGGTTAGACCTAAGTTGTAGGGTTAGGCTCTGATACCAATTGAAATCACCTAGAGGGGGGGTGAATAGGTGATGGCTATATGAATTATGGCAATAATGCGGAATTTAAAATTTAACACACAAATAGCACAAATTTAGACTTGCAATAAATAGAACAATGAATGTGCAAGAATTAAAAGGAGTAGAGTTGAGAGAAAATTTGATCAAACGCAAACGCAAGGATGTGTTTCCGAGGTTCGAGCCACGCTCTACGTCCCCGCCTTCACACTTGAAGGATTTGCACTACTATCGTTGATCCCACCGGATCGCCAATACAAGGACACACTTGTCCCTACACTTGTGATGCCGCAACACCACCCGAAGCTCACTAGCTCCCTTGAGGCCGATGCCTCTACAACTTCACTCAATAAGAAAGGTGATCACACTTGATCAAAATAGCTCACTTGCACAATCCTAGAGCCAATGATATAGATGTAGAACTTGGGATTGTGGTGTGCAAAAACTAGAGAGAAGGTAGAGGAATAGGCTATAAGTTGGGTGTTGGGAATTTAGGCTTTGAGAAATCTTTTGTAAAAGAAAGGAATTGGAATTCTTTGTAAAGCTCTTGTGAAAATCTTTTGCAATTATTTTTCAATAGTTGTCTTATCAATATGAGGTGACCCTCTATTTATAGGGGTCAAAAACAGCCTCACAAAATCGCTGGTATCAAATCCCAAAAGAGAATCAGCCAGAAAAAATAGCTGTTGGATCTGTCAGAACTTTTGACAGAGTCTGGTCGACCGGGTCGGTCGACTGCCAACGGTCAAAAATGTGACCGTTGGGGCTCAGCGGTCGACCGGGTCGGTCGACCGAAAAATCCTGTGAACGCAATTGTGCCTCGGTCGACCGGGTCGGTCGACTGATATAGACATGCACAGTTTGTGCACATCGGTCGACCGGGCCGGTCGACCGGATACTGTAAGTTCTGAAATATCAGAACTTCCAGAACCAGAATTTAGGGTTTTGGGTTTTAGGTCTTGGGTTAAATTTTGGAACTTGTAAAAACATAGAGTATGAGCATATGTCATACTTCTATCATGTTAAATAGTTTGATAAAAATCCCTTTGATAAAAACTTGTTTTTCCATAAAAATGTTTTTCCAAAACTATTGTTTTTCTAAAAAGCTTATTTCCAAACATGTTCACTTAAAAAAAAACTAAGTTAGAAATGGAAATTGAAAATCTTTTTGAAGCCATGAACCTAACTAAGAGGTGTGTGTGTGATAATCCCATAGCTCTACTTCTAATATCTAGCTTTGACAAAATATCTAAAATAAATATAAAAATACAAATCTTGTTTTCTTGGTCTTCTTGATCTTGTCTTGATCTTCATATCATCATCTTGATCCTGAAGCATCCTAGTTGTGCATAGCTTGGGAATCTTCATTTTTGCGGCGTCCAAACTTGTGAGTCTTTTAGCGGAGCCGTCAAAAACCTGTTCTTGAACCTGAAATCCTTTTAAACAAAAATATTAAATACATAACTAAATATGTTTTGTTATCATCAAAATAACTGGGATAATGGCCTTTGGGCTAACAAGAGAGTCCTGAGTGTTGTATTGTGAGTTAGAGAGATGTGAGAGAGTTGTTATGATGTATACTTCGGCATTGACGTCTTCTGTAACTCCATGTTGAAAGTTTAATGAATAGAGAAGTTTCTTCTTCCAATTCTTCAATTCTTCTTATTATTTGAACTGTGTTGTTTTTTCACTTTCATTCTTTTCTTTTCTTTTTGTCTATCACTTCTTAATGCAGGGAATGGCTGATCTCATCACAATTATCTTGATGAACTCAAGGCGGTGCACCAATCCGGGTTCTAAAATTTCTTCTTTCTTTCCCTTCTCATTCTTAATTCTATGTAACTCATCACACATATTAGTAAGTATTATTTTTATTTTAATTCATCGCATTAATTCATTTTTTTGTTTCCTTTCTCAATCGCTTTTTCTTATTTATTTTCTTTATAGGTTAGTGATCTTTCTTTCTTAATCCATATTTTAATTCATAATTGAAGTTTAATTCTTGAAACAAAAATTCCAACCATTCATTCACTAATTTCCCATCTATATTAAAGTTAGATTTTAGATTTTTAAAAATCGAGTTTCAACAAGTCTCTGATTCTAGCAAGATTAAATTTTTCTATAACTTGTACGTAGTTCAAACAATGATTAAATTCTTTATGACTTTCGAACTGTGAACAATCTCTCCATCAACACCCTAACCCTGCCACAAAATACCCACACACAACAGTCATGGCTTACAGGAGTGCCACTCGACATGGCGTTGACACTCCTGACGAACTCGATCCATCGGCCCTCTCCCGCAGATAACTCGTCCAGATGGTAATCGACCCAGGATGATGACTGGACGAGAACCTGGCGAAGGCCTATCGTGAACAAGAACTAGTTGCCATCCATTATGATACAACAAAACGTGAACTCGAGACAGTAACACATGTCAATCATCAGCTGCTTACGCAGATAAAGGTTTTGCGAGAGGTGCAGTGGCGAGTCATCGAGCTGGGCGCCTGGGCGATTCAGGTGGACTCCTCTTCCGCGGTCAACTAACACCTAGTAGCTCCGACCGATCTATATTTCAATCTAAACAAAATGTGCTCCAAAGTGACCGTTTCACATGAGAATCCCGAGAGCTTCAAGTCGACAGCTTGAGGAAGCGCGCAAGGGCCATCAGGCCCCAACTCCCATGGAGGATGCTTCCCCGACAATGATGAAAACCAAGGACTCTACTGCATTCCCCCCTGAACCTCACGATCGACCAGATCTTTCACATCATCAAGCATTAGTCGTGGTTGAAACTCCCTAAGACAGCCACGCATGACCAAGACTTCCTAGAAGCAGGAAGTTACTCCTTTCATAGCAGTCGGGGACACGCCACTGTGAATTGCTCGGTCCTCAAATGACACCTCAAAGACCTCATTCGACGTAGATGTTGACACTTACAAGAGACAAAATCTCAAATAACTTTCCAATTGGTCAGAGTAATGTCTGACTTGTCGACACTTTGAAAAGACAACTCATAAACAAATAGGCTGATGACCAATCCATTAGCATCAGCAAGCATAATAGAGTTAAACTCTAGCTTCGCATTGCTGAGCCTAACTGGCTACATTCTCTATCTTCGCATGAAGTTGTACTTAGCTCTACAAAGCTAAGTAATAGCTTCGCCAGAAGCTATAGCCTTCTCAAAAAGGCTAATAATGCCTAACAAGGAAGATCCTCGCTATGGGCTTTGGGCTAGCTCTGTGAAGAGCTGAACTATAGCTTTGGCGCAAGCTAGTAGATAGCTCTGTGAAGAGCTGAGTGGTACCTTCGCTGTGAGCTCTTAAGGCTTAGCTTTGCTAATAAATGAAGCTCCAGTTCATTTGAACTTTCCAAACCCTTGAACAGATTTAAAGGGAATATTCCCCTTAGTTAGGCATCCCACTGATTTAGTGGAGATACTTAAGGGATTCAAGTCACCTAGTGATTCAAACATCTCAATTAAATGAGATAAACAGGGAGATAAAACTTCTTTAACTGTTGATAGCCTGGCAAGCTAACCTCACCATAGGCTAAACTAGCCTCGCCATAGGTTGAGTTAGCTTCACCAGAAGCTGAATAGCTTCACTTACAGCTATTTTTATTTTCATCTGAAGATTGCAACTGCTTATTTATAGCTGTTACTGATTTTTAGGGATTTGCTATCCTTATTTGGCCTATAAATAGCTGAGTGCAGAATTCTACAAGGGCACGATCAAAAAAGAGAGAGAACTCTTGGAGAGAAATTTCCAAAGAGAAGTTCTTCACGAGAACTAACGTTCTTTAGCATAAAGCTTCTAATAACTGTTGGCCCAAAGGCCTTCCACTCTAGTTTTGATGATGACTAACTCATGTAGTTATGTGTACTAATAATCTTGTGTTATTTAGTTTCAGATCATTAATCAAGTTATTAGTTGGTGAAAGCTTCCACACATCTTTCACATGTTGATTCAAGAGCCCGAGCGTCAAAGATCATTTATAGCACTTGCTCGGTGGATCAAGGAGTTTTGGATCGAGTCGGCTTGGAGAGCGCTCTACAAGAAGACTTCAGTACCTAGTTTAGTTTTGTGTTTAGATTCAAATTGTAAAGATTAGAATAGTATGATAATGCTCAAGTTCACAACACACACGTTTCATGTTTTAAATATTGGTTTTTCGATTTTAGGTTTGACCGATCTCGGTTTTCATGAATAGATAGATCAAAACAAGTTTACATGGTTTTATGTATATATGATTTGTTCTATATACATGCTTGCTTCAATTTCCTAGACAAACTTAGTTTTGACTTACTTATTCATGTGTTTTATGTTTTGGTATTTTTAACAAAACATATTTTGGAATTATTGTCAAAAACATGGATATATATATGTTTCATGTATATAGGATTATATCCATATACATCATGCCTAAATGTTGTTTAAATATCATGTTTTTGTATTTGGAAGAGTTTTTGACAAAACGTATTTTCTATGCAAAATCCAAGTTTTAGAAAATACAAGTTTTTTTTTTGGTAAAAATGATTAGACACAAAAATAGTTCTTATTGATTAATATTTGAGCTAAACTTTTTACCACATGTTTATATATCAATGCAAAATGATAAAACTATTTTTGGTGATTTTTAGAAAAGATAAAAGAATTTTTAAACATGTTTCAAACTCAGTTTTCTGATTCCAGGCTTCACCAGTCGACTAGTCTTCTGACCAAGTCGACTTGGCCGAAGCCGGTCGACCGGGTCGGTCGACCGGCGTGCACAGATTTGTGCACGTTTGGCTGGCATGGGACGGTCGACCGTCTGGGTCGACCGGGTCAGAGAGCAGAGCTTTCTGTTTGTTTGGGTCGACCGGGGCGGTCGATCGGTAGCTGCCAACGCAGATTTTGACCGTTGGACGGTCGACCGGGACCGGTCGACCGGCAAGGTTATTTTGGCAAAATCTGCTGCCAATGGCTATATTTTTCTGGGGTCTATAAATACCCCATTTGTGAGAATTTTTCTCTAAGATTTTTTGTGCAAAATTTTCCCTATTCTCTGGTGTTTTCACAGCAATCAAAGAGGTTTTTGGATTCAAATTGAAGAATCTTTTTGGTGTTTTTATTAGGGTTTGAAAATCAAAAAAAAGGATTTTGGGAAAAACTTTTGTTTGAACTTCACTATCTTCATTTCTATTATTTCCCAAAGATTTTCTTTGAGTTGCTGGTTTCAAATCCCTTGGTTTTCTCCACACTTGAGCTAAAATCTACTATCTTATTCTATAGGATCTTTGTGTGGGAGAAAGAAATTGTTTGTGGTTGTTGTTTAGACCACCAAGTTAAAAACCCAATCTTTGTTTGGCTTTGTGCCTTGGGTTGTATCCCTCAAGTTGTGAGGTGATCCTTGTGTTTGCTTTGTGCTAATCCCTCAAGTTGTGAGGTGATTTTTTTGTTGGATTGGAGCTTGCCTCAAGGAGGACGTTGTGGTTGTAAAGAGGGAGCTGGGTACTCCTTGTGAGAGTCCTTTGTGGACTAGATAGTGGATTGGAAATCCTTCATGTGTCGAAGGCGGGGATGTAGAGCTGGGTGCTCGAACCTCGATAACATATCTTGTTGTTTGCGCTTGATCCATTGACTCTCTCTATCTCTCTCTTTACTTTGTGCCTTGCAATTATTCATATTGTGCACTCATAATTGCTTGGCTTGGTTGTGTGTGCATCATTTGTTGAATGCACATGAGTGCATTGCATTAAGTTTTTAAAATTCCGCATTGAGTCCATTAGATTAGCATAATCACCTATTCACCCCCCTCTAGGTGATTTTTCAATTGGTATCAGAGCTAGCGCTCCTGATATTAGGTTTAACCACGTAGGAGTGAGATCTTGGTTTGCTAATCTTCATTTGCATTGCTCATTTTCACTCATTTAGTTTGCACTCATGGATAGCCCTCCTGTGTTTGACCATATTAGACTTGATGCTTGGAAGGCAAATATGAGTAGACATTTAAAAAGCCTAGGACATCTAGTTTATCAAGCCTCCACTATGGAATCTTTCCCCCAAAGTAGCAAGCATAAAAAGGCAAATGCATTAGCACTTAGAGCACTTAGAGCATCTCTTAGTGAACATCTTTTACCGGTGTTTGATCATTATGACTCGGCTTTTGCAGTTTGGAGCTTATTGACGTCTCCCGAGCTTCTAAGGATTATCAACAAAATAAGGAGATCTATGAGAGAAAAGTCCGAAGAGCATTGCTTCATGGTCCAAGGAAATAACTCCCTTGAGGTACAATCGGACACTCAAGTAGATGATAGCTCTAGTTCCTATTGCCATGGTTGTTTTGAAGTTCAAACATTAAATTTAGAACTTGCTCAAAAGCTTGAAAATTTTATGAAAAAACATAATCTTTTGAAAGAGGACAACCTTATTTTGAAAAATGAACTAAAGGATTTGTGTTCTAATTTTGAATTGGTTTTGCAAGAAAAGGAAGAGATCACTAGTGAACGTGACTCACTAAGATCTCAACTAGACCTTGCCCTTAATGAGATTGATGTTTGAAAAGCAAAATTGATTGTGATGATGTTGTGAAGCACAATGTGATTTTATCTTCAAAATTGGATTTTACTTTTAAAGATAACCTTTCTTTGAAAAATAAAATTGATTCTATTACAAAAAAATGGATTTGGTTTTGAAGAAAAATGAATCTTTAAAAATTGACATTGATTCTCATGTGTGCCATGCTAGTATAGCTTCTTCTTCTTCTTGCACACCTATTGCATGCTCCACTTTATCTTCAAGTATTGAAAAAGATATAAATGTTTTGAAGAAAAGTGTTGAATGTTTGGGCTCCACTTTGAGCCAATGCACATTGAATCATTCACATTTGGAAACCTTGGTTCGCAAGAAACAAGGTCCATCTTTGCATGCACACCCTACACGGCATACACATGCTTTTCACGGACACAACCATAACATGTATGCTTATGTGTACACATTACACATTGTGGTCGAAAAGGCCACCTTGCTAGATTTTGTTATGATCGTGTTTATCATGAAAATTTAGCAACTAATTTTGTTTAGGTTAGAAAAGATACTAACCCCCGTGGACCCAAAGAAATGGGTACCAAAGACCACCTCTATGCTTTTTGATGTAGGTGGGAGCTCTCGCATCACGTGAGAGTATTGCTGCCTTGAGGTGGATGCGTTCTAAGCTTAAAAGAGAACCATTTGGATGCTTCACTCTCAAGGGGATTTGGTGGGAGGACCACCATGGTTTAGAGGACTAGAGATGCACCTTCATAGGTTTTGGTATCATTCTCTAACTCCCATTTTATTTGCATGCTTATCTTGTTTATCTATTTATAGCATGTCATGTTTTGTTATTCATTATGCCTATGCCATGCTTGTTAGAATAGTGTTATACATGTTTAGTTACTTGAGCACCTATGTTTTATATGGATCTTATCTTTGTGTTCTCACCTTGTTTAGTACTATCATGTATGCCCTAGATCTAATGTACATGCATATACATAATGATCATATGGATGTTTATGATGTTTTGTTTTTGATGACTCATGTTTTGTTTTGATAAGTATGTTAAATGCCATGTTTATTAGACCATTGACATGCATGTATAGCTTATGAGATCACTCATGTTTATATGGACCCATATGTTGTGTTCTCACCATTTGTTTAGCTATTATGCACTTCATAGCGCTAATAGCATGTGGATTTACATAATGATCGTTTTATGTTTGTAATGATGAGTTATGATTCCCGTTTTATGCTTCATGTTTTGACTACTTGATTGAATGATAAGTTTTCATTAAGACTAGGATTTATACTTGTACAACTAGTGAGCTACAAATAGACCTTTATATATGTTTGTGCTTGAACGCTCATTTGTATTCACTTGATGTACTAGTATTGTCTAGTTTTGATGATTCTTGCATTTGACTTGTATTCATCATTTTACTTATTTTGTTTTAACTTCATGTATATGTCCATCTTGTCCAACTATCATTTATACATATACATCCTTGAGCCACGTGCCTTCATGCATATACTTTTGTGGACTCATTATGTTTAGGATATGTATGTATACTTTAGTTTGTACATGACATACATATGCCTTGAGGTTTAAATAGTTTGGATGAATTTCATGTTTGCTAAGTGATTTCACATTTACAATGAATTCCATGTTTTTAAGATGATTTCAATTGGTGAGTTCACATCTTAGATGAATTTCATGTTTTCAAGAAATTTCATATGAGCCTAATTGAATATTTTCCTGATTGATATGTGTCACATTATACTTGTACACTCACTTTATTAGTTTACTCATGACTTGTTTTCATGAGACTATGATATGGGCTTCATGGATTTTGAGTGTTTAGTGATCATGTGAATTACATGTGTTTCATGAAAAACAATTTTGTTTTATTCCTTACTTGAAGGATTTCGTACTAGTTTTAAAAGTTTTTCCTATAACTAGTTCGTATTCTTCACTATGGTAGAGATTTTCAAACGAAGCTTATTTTCAAACCTATTTTTGAAAACCCCTACCTTCTATGGGAGGATGGATGGGAGATCATGTTCATGTATGCCTTAAAATGAAAATCATTTAAAACTTGAACCATGATTGGGAGGTAGATAATATGAGATATACATTTGATCATATTGTTATTTCAATTGGTATTATTGAATTCTTTCAATTGGTATCAATTTTAACCTTTCATGTATACTCATATATATGTTTGTATGTATGTATGTTTCATTTCAAGAATATCAATTTCTATTGGTATCTATTTTCATACATATGTTTTATTTGTGCTTATTATATCCCTATATCTTTAAGCACAAAATCTTGTTTATGCTAGTGCTTGAGCTTCAATTTATTTTAATTGATTACTTTTAAATTGGTATCAAGACTATGCATTATTTCAATTGGTATTTCATAAAGGGGGAGAAATTTTGATTTTATCTTTCAATTGGTATTTGATTCCCACTCCCTTACTTTATGATTGAAAATTTCAAATTGGTATCATATGTTCAAAATGAAAATTATTTACTATTGGTATCAAAATATTGGTGTTTAGACATACAAAATTCATTATGTTTAATTTCAAATTGATATCAATATTTTTAATGTGTTTTGCTTAAAATTGGTATCAATATTTTATTTGTTTGTTTCCTTTCAATTGGTATCAAGATGCTTCATTAACATATTTTCAATTGATATCCTAATTGATTGTCACCCCTAATTGACTTTGTTTTTGTTTTAGACAAAAAGGGGAGAATATTGTTGTTCTTGTTTTCAACCTTTTATTTCGAACAAAAAGGAGGGAAAGATTTGTTGATTTAGTTTTGTTTTTACCCCTCATCAAAGGTTGTTTCTTTGTATTAAAAAGAGAGAAGATTTTGTTATGCCTTGGTTTTTACCCCTTTGTTGATAATTGACAAAAAGGGGGAGAAGTAGTTTGAGTATATATGCATGTTTATATTTTGCATATATTAAGTTTAATTTAGTTTAATTTTAATTGGTATCTAGAACATGTTTTGTAATTGTGTTTTGTAATTGGTATCTAGAGCATGTTTTGTTTTAAACATTTCATTGGTATCTAGAACCTTTTATTGTTTATGCATAGATATGCATGTTTCATGTTTCATGTTTAATATTCATTGCATATTTATTGTTTATTTGTTTATGCATGAGTTAAGGGGGAGATTCTTTGAAGCTTAACTTTAATCCATGCATATATAACTCCATGAGTTTTGTCATCATCAAAAGGGGGGAGATTGTTGGCCCAAAGGCCTTCCACTCTAGTTTTGATGATGACTAACTCATGTAGTTATGTGTACTAATAATCTTGTGTTATTTAGTTTCAGATCATTAATCAAGTTATTAGTTGGTGAAAGCTTCCACACATCTTTCACATGTTGATTCAAGAGCCCGAGCGTCAAAGATCATTTATAGCATTTGCTCGTTGGATCAAGGAGTTTTGGATCGAGTCGGCTTGGAGAGTGCGCTCTACAAGAAGACTTCGGTACCTAGTTTAGTTTTGTGTTTAGATCCAAATTGTAAAGATTAGAATAGTATGATAATGCTCAAGTTCACAACACACACGTTTCATGTTTTAAATATTGGTTTTTCGGTTTTAGGTTAACCGATCTCAATTTTCATGAATAGATAGATCAAAACAAGTTTACATGATTTTATGTATATATGATTTGTTCTATATACATGCTTGCTTCAATTTCCTAGACAAACTTAGTTTTGACTTACTTATTCATGTGTTTTATGTTTTGGTATTTTTAACAAAACATATTTTGGAATTATTGTCAAAAACATGGATATATATATGTTTCATGTATATAGGATTATATCCATATACATCATGCCTAAATGTTGTTTAAATATCATGTTTTTGTATTTGGAAGAGTTTTTGACAAAACGTATTTTCTATGCAAAATCCAAGTTTTAGAAAATACAAGTTTTTGTTTTTGGTAAAAATGATTAGACACAAAAATAGTTCTTATTGATTGATATTTGAGCTAATTTTTTACCACATGTTTATATATCAATGCAAAATGATAAAACTATTTTTGGTGATTTTTAGAAAAGATAAAAGAATTTTTAAACATGTTTCAAACTCAGTTTTCTGATTCCAGGCTTCACCAGTCGACTAGACTTCTGACCAAGTCGACTTGGCCGAAGCCGGTCGACCGGGTCGGTCGACTGGCGTGCACAGATTTGTGCACGTTTGGTTGGCATGGGACGGTCGACTGTCTGGGTCGACCGGGTCAGAGAGCAGAGCTCTCTGTTTGTTTGGGTCGACCGGGGCGGTCGACCGGTAGCTGCCAATGCAGATTTTCACCGTTGGACGGTCGACCGACCGGTCGACCGACAAGGTTATTTTGGCAAAATCTGCTGCCAACGGCTATATTTTTCTGGGGTCTATAAATACCCCATTTGTGAGAGTTTTTCTCTAAGATTTTTTGTGCGAATTTTTTCCTATTCTCTGGTGTTTTCACAACAACCAAAAGAGGTTTTTGGATTCAAATTGAACAATCTTTTTGGTGTTTTTATTAGGGTTTGAAAAATCAAAGAAAAGGGATTTTGGGAAAAGCTTTTGTTTGAACTTCACTATCTTCATTTCTATTATTTCCCAAAGATTTTCTTTGAGTTGCTGGTTTCAAATCCCTTGGTTTTCTCCACACTTGAGCTAAAATCTACTATCTTATTCTATAGGATCTTTGTGTGGGAGAAAGAAATTGTTTGTGGTTGTTGTTTAGACCACCAAGTTAAAAACCCAATCTTTGTTTGGCTTTGTGCCTTGGGTTGTGTCCCTCAAGTTGTGAGGTGATTCTTGTGTTTGCTTTGTGCTAATCCCTCAAGTTGTGAGGTGATTGTTTTGTTGGATTAGAGCTTGCCTCAAAGAGGAGGTTGTGGTTGTAAAGAGAGGAGTTGGGTACTCCTTGTGAGAGTCCTTTGTGGACTAGCTAGTGGATTGGAAATCCTTCGTGTGTCGAAGGGGGGATGTAGAGCTGGGTGCTCGAACCTCGATAACATATCTTGTTGTTTGCGCTTGATCCATTGACTCTCTCTCTATCTCTCTCTTTACTTTGTGCCTTGCAACTATTCATATTGTGCACTCATAATTGCTTGGCTTGGTTGTGTGTGCATCATTTGTTGAATGCACTTGAGTGTATTGCATTAAGTTTTTAAAATTCCGCATTGAGTCCTTAGATTAGCATAATCACCTATTCACCCCCCCTCTAGGTGATTTTTCAATAGCGACACGCTTTTCAATAGTTCTTTAAACTAAATCAAGGTTATGATACCCTAGTTCATCTAAACTTTATCAAACTTCTCCACCCATCAAGGGGATTCTCGAACTAGGTGAGAAGGAATTCCTAGGCGGCAGATTCAAGATCGATCTTCGTGTGGTCAGAGAGACAAAGTCATCGCGCGTTGACAAAACTCCTACCGGCACCCTTCCCAAGAGACAACTATAGATTTCTTGTACTTTTACATTACTTATAATTCTACAAACTTATAAGCTTTCACAATCAATGAAAAAACAAGATGGCGACTTTGTTGTGGACTTTCTTCACCGCCAACGAGAAGATTGTGTCGCAATGTGATGATCAAGCTTCGAAGGCTACCACCGAGACATTGATCATCAGTTTTGATCAGAAGAAGTTCAAGGAAATCCTCTCTTAGGGCAGTAACAGACCTCTTTCTGTGTGCGAGCACAGAAAGTTTACTTTAGCCAAAGCACCTTTGGCTATATCTCTCAAACCAGCCTCTTGCAAGACTAAACAGAGTCTAAACATTCCTATGGCGAGTCTAGAGTCACTTAGTTGCATCCTGACACCACCCTTGGTGAGATTACCAAGACTATGTTACAGTTTACTATAACCTCTAGCGAGGCAAGGATATTCAGCAAACCTAAGTCAGCTTTCTGTGAAGCTAAAAGGGCCTTTCCCTCTCTCTACTCTTCCAGCCATAGGCGATGCTAAATCACTTTACAATGCTAAGTCTCAAGCCCCTAGCAAGGTTAAAATACTGTCAAATGCTAAACCTTCTGCCTACAGGGCTAAAGAACAAGTTAATGGTGCCAGTGCCTTTGGCGGCGCTAAAGTAACTTCTGGCGAAGTAAGTGCCCTCAGTGGCACTAAGTTCATAGCCTTCAAGGCTAAGTTATCCTTATGCAATGCTATCTCTATCAAAGATGAGACCTCTAAATCCCAAGCTACTAATAAGGCCAATGCCTTCTGTGGCACTTGTTGGCCCAAAAGGTTACACTCTTCATTTGTTTAGAGTTTTGATGATAACAAAACAAATAAGAGCTATTTGGTACTAATAAGTTTGTTAAAGATAAGTTTCAGGTTTTGTACCATGTTTGGAGACCATTGCTTAGCTTTTGTAAGAAATTCTAAGTTCATGGAGCAAGAAGGCTTATGGCACATCAAGGAAGGAACATAGAAGAGAAGGCTCTAGCTAGGCTTTGCATGGTTCAAGACTTCAAGATTGCTCATGAGACTTCATTAGTCTTGTTTCTAGTTTTATAGTTTTGTTAAAGAATAGTGATTAGGATTGAAGCTCTATATTCCAACACACACGTTTTTGCGCACATGCATTTCCTAGAAATATTCCCTATAAATATATACAAAATAATTTAATACAAAGCCTTTTGATTACAAACTCAATTTTATGTTTTATATATATCTCTAATCAAAAATATTTTAATTAGATATCAAAATCTCCTTAAAATTCTTGTTCAGTTTTGACTTTTGGCCTGAGCCGGTCGACCGACCGATCGACCGACACTCGACTAGTTTTCTGGCAGGTTGGATGTGTATCCGTGTGCACGTTCTTCAGCCGACCGGGCGGACGACCGAAGACTTCGGTCGACCGGGCGGCTGGCCGACTGAAGTGGTGTCACTCTCTGTTTGTTTCGGTCGACCGGGCGGTCAACTGAGAGCCTGTAACGGCTCTTTTTGTTTGAATCCTGGTCGACCGGCCGGTCGACCAAGGTAGCCGTTTCAGCCATAACGGCTAGCTTTTAAACACGTTTTAAATTTGTATTTTTCGTTTCTAAACGAATTTAGGGGATATTTTATGGGTTAAATTCTTCCTAATTAACATTATATGATTTACTTTTTAATCTCTAGCCCTCTCCTATAAATAGAGGTGATTAGGGTTATGTTTAAAAAAAAAACAACAAGCAATATACAAAAAGTTTCAAAAGTTTTCAAAGCTTTCAAGAGAGTTTGGTCCTTGGTTTTTATGCTGAAGATTCTCTCATCGCTGAAGTTTTATTTTCTAAACTCTCTCTAGTTCATTTCCTTTTTCCACTTACACTATTTGAGCTTCAATTCTAACCATTACTCTACAGGGCTCTTGTAAGGGAAAGAGGCGTTTGCAAAAGATAGTTTGTGGTCTTTTGATCGCTAAGAGAGAACTTGTACTTGAGATTGTGGAGTTGGGTACTCCGGTGTGATTGTAATTCTTTGTGAAGTTATAGTGGTTAGAAATCCTTCTGGGTGAAGGCGGGGATGTAGAGCTGGGTGCTCGAACCTCGGAAAAATTCTCGGTGTTTGCGTTTGGTTTACTTGCTCTTATCTCTTGCATTATATTCTTTGCTTAAATTACTTGCTTGTATGTAATTGCAATTAATTTTTAAATTCCGCATTAAGTTCACTAGATTAGCATTATCACCTATTCACCCCCCCTCTAAGTGATTTCAGCACTAACAAAGCCTCTGGAGAAACTAGCCTTGCTGTATCCAGAGCAAAGGCTCCAGCCTTTGGCGAAGCTTACTCTATCTAGAGCAAAGATACCAGCCTCTAGCAAAGCTTGCTCCGGCAAAGTTAAACTTGCTCTCTCTAGAGCAAAAATACCAGCCTTCTTAAAGGCTACAGAGCAAAAGTTTGCTAAAGGAATTAATGCAAAAAATCCTTGGAAAAAGTACTCCTAATATTCTCTGACCTTCAGTTCGAGACCGTCTGGACCGATTCCTTCAAACAACCTAGACCTAAGAGATTACTTGAGGAATAAGCGAAAATGTCGCTCGAAGGAAATAGTGGACGTCTCCCCGTCTCAGTACAGACAAACAAGATGTCAACTTATAACAGTACATTTAGCCCAATGTTATTTAGGGTCAGTCTCTACAACATGCTCCAACTACGCAAGCAATTGTTCCCATTACCAACAGTCAATTTTGATCGATTATCATTCAAAACATCAAAGAAATCTCAGCCTTTGAAGATGAAGTCTACAAATGTCTCTGACGATCTTCTCGAAGCTACTGTCAATATAATAAGTCAGGAATAAGGCTCTTGTCAACCTCGAAGAAGGAGATAGGGGGTAGTGCCTTTCCCTCCCACTTCACGAGATTCTGATTATAGTCCCATCTTAGGTCAAGACTTGGTGATACAAGAAGACGTGTTTCGAAACACCCGCTCGAGTGTAGCTATACCCTACTATGACCAACCTTCTACAGCAAGAGGTACTACATCACCAGGAGCTATGCGACACACGTTCCAATGGTTAGGTGATGAACCAGAGCACAGCGGTTACGCCTCTTCTGATACTGTCAGTTCTGTCCAAAGGGAGTATCAGTCAACATGGCTGATAATGATGGCAATGTTACGGATCTCTATCGCCACATGCAAGCCCAAGAGGAAGCCATAAAGAATCAATAAATTGCTCCTGATAGCATTCAACAGTTACTTGGACAAATCCTTACGTGGCGAAGCAACAACAACCATCAAAGCAATAATCATAATGATGACAACAACAACCATCATTCTGATTAGGAGGAGAACAGAAATGATGAACAACCGCCTCCACCTCCCCCAAATGGGTCTTCTTTAGTCTAGCCTGATGTTATCAAAAGCATCCAAGCTCAGCTAGCATCCCTCACTCAATGGAATGAACTAAAGAAAGTAGAGGCAATACGTCCTTACCCATTGGAATGGGATTCTGTCCCATATCCACCAAAGTTTTAGCCACCGATATTGCATTCATACGACGAAAAACACTTCACCAAATCAGCACATCTACTATTTTTGGTCTCAAATTGGCAATGTAAGAGGCAACGATGCTATCATGGAAAGGTTGTTCATCGGTATTCCCAAGGGGTTGCCTTTGACTGGTTCAGAAGTCTCCCCGCGAACTCCATCAACACGTGGTTCAACTTGAAAACTCGGTTCCTCTCTCGATTTTACGAGGATGTTACCGAGTGATCGGTCACATATATTGCATATATATTGTCACATTACCATGTTTATTATCTAATAAATCCGAATAATACTTATTTTTATTAATAATGTGCAGGCCCATTGCTAAAGGAGAGGGAAGATAAACGAGCCCAAAAGCCCATCAAAATTTTGATTTAATTTAGAATTAATTTGAAATAAAAAAATCAGGGCAGATCAAGGCAAATCAGAGAAGATAAAATCAGTTGAAAATCGATTAAGACAAATATTCACAAACTAATTGGTTAATGCCAAAGATCAAAGGCAGTTTCGTCAAAATCCCGGAGCTAAACTGAAAATCCAGTTGAAGTTAAACGAAAATCAAGAAACTAGAGATGTGTGCCCCCTGGGTGTGGCCACTGGCCACACCCAGATAGCGAAAACGCGGCTTTGGTTGCATTTTCGCGGCTTTGTTAGAGGAGTTGGGGGAGTGTTTGCTCCCCCTATCTTCATACGCTCCTCCCCATTGGGTTTTGCCTATAAATACTAGGGTTTTTAGAGAGTACATGGAGCAATCATGCAGAGATAGATTCTAGGCCAGTTTTTCATTCTTTTTAGTGCAAGTTTTTATTTTTTATTTTTATGTAATTTTCAGTTTTCATTTATGTAATTCAGAGGAGATCAGAGTTTCATAGAAGAATGAGAGTGAAGTTTGTACTGAAAGTGACACCAGTATAAGTTGTTCTTCTCTTCTCTTATTATTACCACATTCAATCAAAAGCACATTTTTTATTTTCTTCTTTGTTTTTGTATTCTTCTTCTTCTTTTCTACTTCTCTTCTTTTGGTACTAATTACTATCCAAGTGAGTCTTATAACATCGAAAAAGCCTTGTCTTTGCGAGTGTCACTGATAGCTCATAACGATGGATCTTAGTCTCAGTCTATATCTTTTCATACTTGTATCATCTTGATGATGTAATATGGAAGAGACGGGAGTCAACTCATATGGGCTATGCGCTGATTGTCTCCACTTCAAGGTAACATCATCGCCACAGATTTAAGGTAAGTATTTGGCTAGAGGAGGTAAGTATTTCTTTTAGTTTTCTTTTTTTAATTTTTAGTTTATATCACCAACACCATCAACTCTCAACTCTTTTATCACTCTTTTCAATTTTTTTATATATATCTATTTTTTATTTTCTCCACCTTCTCAATCTACCACTTTCTTCCTAACTTAACTTTAACCTATTTTTCCTTTTCTTTTAAAGAACTAAAAGAAAATCTTTAACCATTGAATGTAACTTAAAAGAGAACTTGCTAAAAAAGCTTCCATCACTAGTCTCTCCTTATGGATCATGACCCGCATAGCCACTTGCTATAGCGGTAGTATTGAGTACTTGCACATTCTATTCTTAAAGTTCTAAAATTCTATATTTTTGTGTGTAGGCAAAAACCTCAATCAAATTTTAGCACCGTTGCCGGGGAGGGGCGGTAAGTTATTCGCTTTTTAGATTTACATTTTTGGTTAACTTTCTTCTTTGTTCTTGGTGTACAGGTTTAACAATAAGGAAATTTTTGCTACAGTGGACTTATATGTGGCCTTGGACTCTGCTCTAAAAAGTATAGCCCAGAAGCCCTCAAATTTGCAACGTTTCAGTGGCAATCTGAGTGAACTACTAACTTTTATTTTTGCAGGTTGGCTGAATTGCAAAGTTAATATTTTGTAGCTATTTATTTCCTTATTGTCTCACTTTACATACTTTCTAACCTCAACAGTAAAATGATGTTTGCTAAATGTTAAAAACGGTTTAGACTTGCATTTAGGCACGTGTCTATATCGTTTACATTTTACATTACTGTTAAAGAGTGTTGGAGCAATAGTACGTGTGCATAGCATGTAGTATAGGAACACTTTTGGATTGTTTACATTGCTTAAGTGTTACTTTTCATGTACACATTGCACTAAATTGATTTAAGGGCTTATCCTATAAACAAGATAAGGTGGGAAAGTCATTACCCTCCCTTACCCACAAACAATCCCCTCACTTACTAACCTAAGCCTAACTAAAACTGAGTAGACATTGGTCGTAGGAACATCTCGGACTCATATAGGAGACTGACCTAAGGGACAAGTTGATTTGAATTTGACTTTTGCCAAATCAGTATCTAAGGTTGGGGATTGAGGAGCAAAATCCCGAAGGTTGGTGGTTTGGCATAATTAGGCATGTTGCTTAGGTACGGATACCTCCCACTGATCTTCCCCCTACCTGCCTGATTAACTTGTGGTCAGATAGACAGTTTAACCATTTAGGAGTCGTCTAGGTCTAAGGTCTACCCTAACTTAGATTAGATTTTTCTTTTTCTTTTTGCCTATTTGTTTTTTTGTTTATGTTTAATATGTCTTGTGTGATATGGCTTATAACAACAATTTTTTCAATTTTAATGCTAATCCATATTTCACCCATTTGACTCGGATAATTCTAACCAGTTTTTATACAATATGAATCAACCAAATATACCGGATTGGACCTATCTGAATCCATATAACCCATGTCCCCAATCTTATGACCATAATTTCAAAAATAATTCTAACTCTTCACAGAGTCAATGGGGATTTACTGCCCAAGTCCAATTTCCAACCAAATTGTCCTCCTTATCCACCTTGTCCATAATTTTCACAATATTCATTCCCCGATTTTGCTTCCTATACTCCTTTTCTAGACCAACCCATTGAAGAAAATTCGAGCTAGAAAAAAGTATAGAAGCCATGCAGGAGGCCGAACGAAAATTTCAGGCCTCCCGAATTCCACAATATTTTCAAGATTCATACTCAATTCCACCAGTTCAAAATAGAAAACCATCAATCTTGAAAATGAGTATGTGTGCGTCCAAGCAATAATCACAAAATCTGATGGACTCACGATTTCACCACAAATTCAAAAACAAAACTTCATCTTTTCAAGTACAATCGCAACAAAACGATGAACCAATCGACTATGAAAAGCTGCTTGAAGCCATGATTCAGGCTCAAATCACTCATAATCATGACATACATATAATGGTCAAAACTCTCCATTCTCATCCTTTGACCACTCATGATGTCGCTAACCATTCTGTTAGAGTCAAAGAATCATGTTGTTTTGAAAAACAAGATTTCATTTCAGCACACCCACTTGAACTTGCTCAAACTCTAAATTTTGAAAATCACATTGACAATTTGGTAAGTTATCCCTTTCCTGAAATTAAACTTGAGAATGAGTATGATCCTTACCTCAACTTCATAATTTAATTTTACTTCCTGATTCAATAATGACTCCGATGTCTTCACCTGATTTCAATCCTTCTCCAGAGTTCACATTGGATCCTGTGCCTGTCCATCAGGAAATTGAATCACCAATCTTTTATGATCATCATATTGAACTTGACCAATTTCATACTTCTGAAAGTCCTATTGACAAATTGGTAAGTTCTCATTTTTACGAAATTGAACTCCATGAGGAATGTGAACTTGAGTCTCAAATTTGTGATCCAGTTCAAATTTCTGAATCAATATTAACTTCTATTTTGCTACCTGATTTGAGCAATATCTTAGAGCCAGTTTTGATTCCCATATCTATCATTCTTGAACTTGAATCATCAATCTTAGAAAGTTACATTCCATTGTGGGAAAATGAATGTGGACTTGAGTTTTAACTTCTTGATTTGGACCCACTTTTTGAACAATTTTGACTCCCAAACCTGCTTGACTTTAGTCATTTTCCTGAGTCGATTGTAGTTCATGTCCTCTTGATTCTAGATCAATCATTTTATCTTTTCATACTCTATTTTGGGACAGAGGTGTTGATAATAAGGTGTTGATAATAACTCTGAAATTAGTTTGAAAATTTAGAAATTAGATGGGATAAAATTTTTAATAAAAATCATTCATATATACATCATTTTAGTGGGTAATATAAGAGAGGTTTCTGGTGGGTTTCTCTAAACTCTACGTAAATTAGATTGGGCCGCATTTCGTGAACTAATTAGATCACTACCGGGACCACCACCTTAAGGTAATATTTTCTTTCTCTTTCTTCTTTTTCATGCATCTATGCATTAATTCATACATTGAGGACAATGCATGAGATAGGTGTAGGGGAGTAATCTAACATAACAGGTTTTCTTTTTATTATTAAAAAAATTATAATTAACATTTTCTTTACTTTTAAAAAACTTTCTGAAAATAGAAATAATATTTTGACATATTTTTTGTAAGAAATTAAGTCAATTTTAAGGAATAGGAGAATCATAATTAGGATTTCTTATGTTTGGTCAAAATAAGATTATTTGTTTGATTTCTAAGCTTAGGAAGAAAATTTGTGAAAGTAATTTAGTCTTGATCTTTACCTTGATAATATATGCATGCTTTATACGCTTACACACTTAGGGTTCAAAAATAAAGAGTCTTATACCATAAAAAAGAAAAAGAAAAAGAAAAAATATATATATATAAATTCTCTGATTAAGCTGGGTATTTGTGCCTCGTAAAGCATAAATATTCACGCCTAAAGGCAGATCATATAATAAAATTCTTTGTTTTGTGGCCTTATTTTCTCGAGTCCTTAAGTCCTTGAGGGTGTATTCTTACCTGGTACCCTAAGACCGTTTGATTTGGCAGTCACCGATTAAAGGCTCGTTACATAAGCAGATTAGAAAGTCTAATAGAACTAAGGAATAATACCACCAAAAAAATAAATAAATAAGGCATAGGAGTTAGAGTTAAAGAACCCTTAGTCAAAATTTTACGGTCACAAAGGTGCATATGACTTAGGGCAAAGAAATAGACTAGATGAGAGTACAATTTGACTCCTTACTTTGATTAAAAACAAATTTTTAAATAGAGACTAAGTTTAGGAATGAAAATTTTGATTTTCCTATAACTTATAGATTACTTAATTCTTACAATAATATTTCAATTATTTTCTCTTTCAAATGTGTTTTCAAAATACTAACATTATTCTCTTTCTTTATGGATTTGTGAGTGCAATCCAATGAAAACCCTCACGAGACAAAACTCGTCCTCTAGGGGAAACCCAGAGATTTAACGGCTTGTTGCACATGCTCAGTGCAATCGCGTGACCTTCGAAAGTGGTTTAATAATTTTTGGTTTAGTTTATTGTTTTGCTACAGAACGAGCAAAAGATAAGTGTGGGTGTGTGATCGGTCACACATATTACATATATATTATCACATTATTATGTTTATTATCTAATAAATCCTATTATAATTATTATTTTTATTTAATATTGTGCAGGCCCATTGCTAAAGGAGAGCGAAGAGAAATGAGCCCAATAGCCCATCAAAATTCTGATTTAATTCAGAATTAATTCGAAATCAAAAAATCAGGACAGATCAAGGTAAATCAGAGAAGATAAAATCAGTTTAAAATCGGTTAAGACAAATCTTCACAAATTAATTGGTTAAAGCCAAAGATCAAAAGCAGTTTCGTCAAAATTCCGGAGTTAAACTGAAAATCTAGCTGAAGATAAATGAAAATCAAGGAACTAGAGACGTGTGCCCCCCGGCTGTGGCCACCTGGCCACTCCCAGGCCGCAAAAACGTAGCCAAAGCCGCATTTTCGCGACTTTGTTAGAGGAGATGGGGTAGCGTTTGCTCCCTCTATCTTTGTACGCTCCTCCCTGTTGGGTTTTGCCTATAAATACTGGGTTTTTCAAAGCGTACATAGAGCGACCATGCAGAGATAGATTTTAGGCCAGTTTTTCATTCTTTTTAGTGTAGATTTTTATTTTTTCTTTTTATGCAATTTTAGTTTTTATTTATGTAATTCAGAGGAGATCAGAGTTTCATAGGAGAATGAGAGTGAAGCTTGTGCTGAGAGTGATACCGGTGTAAGTTGTTCTTCTCTTCTCTTATTGTTACCACATTGAATATAAAGTACATTTTTTATGTTCTTCTTTATTTTTGTGTTCTTCTTCTTTTCTACTTCTCTTCTTTTGGTACCAATTACTATCCAAGTGAGTCTTATAGCAACGAAAGAGCCTTGCCTTTGTGAGTGCTATCGATAGCTCATGACGATGGATCTTAGTCTCAGTCTGTATGATTTCATACTTGTATCATCTTGATGATGTAATATGAAAGAGACGGGAGTCAACTCTTATGGGCTATGCACTGATTGTGTCCACTTTAAGATAACATCATCGCCACAAATTCAAGGTAAGTATTTGGCCAGAGGAGGCAAGTATTTCTTTTAGTTTTCTTTCTTTTAATTTTTAGTTTAGATCACCAACACCATCAACTCTCAACTCTTTTATCACTCTTTTTAATTTCTTTGTACATATCCATTTTCTATTTTCTCTACCTTCTCAATCTACCACTTTCTTCCTAACTTAACTTTAACCTATTTTTCCTTTTCTTTTAAAGAACTAAAAGAAGATCTTTAACCATTGAATGTAACTTAAAAGAGAACTTGCTAAAAAAGCTTCCATTGCTAATCCCTCCTTGTGGATCATGACCTGCATAGCCACTTGCTATAGCGGCAGTATTAAGTACTTGCCCATTCTATTCTTAAAGTTTTGAAATTCTGTATTTTTTTGTGCAGGTAAAAACCTCAATCACTGAGGTGACCATGGATAAACTCCTCTCCGCTACTCAAAAAGAAGGAGAGTCCGTTAGGGATTATATTGAGAGGTTTTGCAACCTTTCTCTGCTATGTCCTGCAGGCATGCCATTGCTTATGTTGATCCAGACATATCGGTACAACTTCCTCGATAAGGTGGAGGTTCGCATCGGAGTTGTCAAGGCTCATATTTAGAAAGAGCTCATTAAACAAGCTGAAATAGCTGAGAAATCAGACAAGAAGTTTGATTCTCTGGTTTCAAAACCAAGTGGGGAGCTAGTACCAACAAAAGTCGTCATGCGGCTCAATCTTTCCAGTCTAGGGGAAAAGACACTTTAGCAGTAGAGGTATCCGGAGATGCCTAACCGACACTAAAGAAGGGTAACATAGAGCTTCAGCCTTGGAGTATAAGTTTTCCCCGATATAATACTCCTTCAAAGATGAGCAAGTGGTAACAATTTTTCACTTACTTAACAAAGCCAATAAGCTAAAGCTGCCAGAGGTCAGATGACCGGATGAAGTTGGATGAACAAACGATCCCAATTATTGCCTCTTCCATAGGATGGTCCATCATCCTACTAGTAAATGCTTTGTCCTTAAGGATAAAATACAAGCGTTAGTTGATGCCAGAGTTCTGGGATTGAAGGCAGAACAAATAGAGTCACCGCCAACAAGGTGTCCTTCAATTTTGGGACTTTCCCAAAAGTGACAGTCCAGGCAGGGTTGACTCTCGTTCCTAAAGCAAGACTGGATGTTGTTGATCCAAAGGCCATTAGCTCTAGTTTTGAAAATAACAAAATATATGTAGTTATATTTTTAACAATTTTGTTTAACAAAGTTTCAGGTTAACTATTTGTTGCATTTCGGCTCCATCACAAGACTCAGACATTTGAAAGTCAATAAGATGTAGATCTCAGGGTCTAAGCACATGGAAGAGCTCAAGGATCAAGTATACTAGAGAAGACTATATCAAGATTTGTATTTTTTACTTTTTGTATTTTAGATAGGATTTATAGTCATTTGTTAAAACCAAGATGGTATAGGTTGATGCTTTTGGGATTGGCACACACACACACACACACTCACACACATATTTCATACTCCTATGTGTTTTTAAAAGGAGTTCATAACTATTCTCTTTATCATTTTCAAATTCGAGTTTCGGAAAAACGAGTTTGGGAAAAACTGGTTTTTTGATTTAGAAAAGTGTTTTTATAAAATATGGTTCTAACTTTGTTTTGTGTTGTTCCATGATCACACACTGGTTCTACAAGCCCCTAAAACTCTATTTTGTATTTAAAGATCAAAGGTTATTTTGTTGGAAAAAGAATGGTTTCAAAAAGATTTCAATATCCAGAGCAAAATTGCTCTGTCAGTCGACCGAGCGGTCGACCGACATGTACCAAAGTGCATTTGTGCACTTCGATCGACCGGGTGGTCGACCGACTGAAGCTCTTCGGTTGGGTCCGGTCGATCGCCTCGGTCGACCGACAGAGAGTTTAGCTCTCTAGTTGGGAACAACAACAATTGACCGATCGGTCGACCACTATCCCCAATAGTCGAAAATCTGACCATTGGCAGTCGACCGGCGACAGAAGAATTTTCTTCTGTATTTTTCCCAATAGCTATATTCTATTTTATCTTTTTTGGGTCTCCCAATGACTATTTTGGGTTTTCTACTCATGTTTTCATCCCCTATAAATAGTGGGACTGGAGAAAAACTAAAAAATAAGATTTTTAAAGTTTAGATCAAGTTTTTACAAGTTTACATCAAGATTTAGCTTTTTTTTAAAAGATTTCCTTTTAAGCCAAAATTTCGTATTCTTAATTTTTAGCTTAAGCCTTCCCTCTACTTCTCTACAAGCTATTTTCACTACACAATCTTAAAGAGTTTTACCTCCTCATCTTGGTTATAAGATTGTGCTTGTGAACCATTTTTGATTAAGTGAAAATCACTGATTTTCTTCTATTGAGAAGTTGTAGAAGTTGCAGCCTCAAGTGAGCTAGTGAGCTCCGTGTTGGTTTTGCATCACCGTGAGAGAGGATTTGTGAGTCCGGATTTGTGAGTCCATTGAGTTCTAGTGAGAACTTGTAACGATTGACGATCTAGTGAGATGCTCATAGTGAAAATCATTCATAGTATTGAAGGCGGGGACGTAGAGCAGTGGCTCGAACCTCAAAACATATTATTGTGTTTGTGATTGCTTACTCTTTCTCTCTTCACTCTACTTTCTTTACTTACTTGCACTCTTATATTGTTTTCTTATTTGCAAGTATTTCTTAAGTTGTGATTGGTTTTTGCTAGGTTGCTAGCAAGTTAATTTTAATTCCGCATTATTTGTCATTTAGTATTGCCATCACCTATTCACCCCCTCAAGGTGATTTACAATTGGTATCAGAGCTTAACTCTAGTTTTGGTTTAACCACCTTAGGGAGATCCTTTCATTTGACTATATTCATTTGTTACATTTATTATTTATTTGTGTACTTATACTTGTTTTCTTGGCATCACATGACATCTCTAGCATCAAGTCTCCATACAAATTTGATGGGTTGAATTTTCCCATTTGGAAGGTCAAAATGAACATATTTTTTAAGTCTCTAGGAGTTAGAATTGCTTAGGTCATTACCAAATAATTTGTTGAACCACATGGTGATGAGGATACATAGTCCGAAGCAACCACTAAGGACTATGAGGCCAATGCTAAAGTCCAATATGCACTTACACAAGTATTAAATGATGATAATCTTTTTCTTGTAACTAATTACAAATCTGCTTATGAGGTTTGGAATGATCTTATCATTACTCATGCGGGGACGTCATAAGTCAAGAGATCTAAAGTTGACTTGCTCTATTCTTGATAAGAGAATTTTTATATGCTTAAAAAAAGTATCGATAAGATGCTTACTCGGTTCACCAAGGTTACTAATGGATTATCTTCTTTAGGTGACACCATTGACAATGACAAAAGATTCGAAAGGTCATTAGAGCTCTTCCTAAAGCTTGGAAAGTCAAGGTAACAACTCTAAAGGAGCTCAACGATAGAGAGGAGGTGGACTTCTCCTGCTTCATTGGAAATCTCAAATCCTATGAGATGAAAATTAAGGTGAGAGAAGAAAGGGAAATTCAAAGAAGAAAGCGATAGCTTTCAAGGCTACTCCATCATCCTTTGATGAAGAAGAATCGTCGGAAGACAGTGATGAGGACTTTGCCATGCTTACTAGGAAAGTGGGCAAAATGTTTTATAAAAGGGGAAGACAAAGCAACTTCCGAAAAGGAAGACATCAAGGGAGATTCGAAAAGATGAAGGAGGAGATGGGTCCTTACTTTCATTGCAAGAAGACGGGCCATTTAATTGCGGATTGTCCCTCACTTCAAGCCACTACCTCTAAGAACATGCATAATAAGAAGAAGGCAATGGTAGCCACTTGGGATGATTCAGAAACGGATTCTAAAGAGGAGATTGATGTCGCACACGTTTGCTTCATGGCAAACAGAGAGCAAGCTTCCATCGTAAATCTCAAAACCTCTTTAGAAGATAATGATTTAACTATGAATGAACTTGCATAATTTTTTAAAGAATTACAAAAAAATATGAAATTTCTCTTGCACAAAATAAAAAATTGAAAAAAAATGATTTTCTAAGGAATAAGATAGAAATTGTTGTTAAAGAGAAAAATGACTTATCCATTTCTTTTGAGAAAATAAAAATTTTTTTGATAAATACAAACTTGTTTGTAAGGGGAAAAGCCCTAATATTACTTTCAACAAAATGAATTTTCAGATATCCAAAAGCGTATTGATGTTTTGGATACCACCTTGAAAAAGTGTGCAAAACAAATTTGCTTCTATGTTTCCAAAGGGAAAACCCAAAGGCACACCTCATTCATCTCACATACACCATGAAAAACATGCACATACATATCAACATAAGCATGCTTTCATGTATGACAAACTGTACACATATGCATATTGCGGCAGCACTTTAGCAAAATTTTGTTATGTTAATTAAACATGTTAAATAAAAATAGTTGGGTTCAATAAAATACTAACCCTATAGGACCCAAAAATTTGGGTACCAAAGAATACACTAAACTTGATTGATGTAGGTGTGTCGCCCTCCTCCAAGACATAGGGGGAGATGGTGCCTTGGTGGTGATGCATCGAAGCTCAAAGGATCAACCGTCACATTATATCGCTATCAAGAGGCGCCTATTTTGGAGATTGCCCATGGTTTGGTAACTTCTCCACTTGAAATTTTATTTCTAACTAGATTTATACATGCGTAGGATTAGCTAGTTTTTCTTTTGTGGTAATATATTTTAGTTGTGTATACATGTTTATCTTTGTTTTTTATGGCTTGCCTATATTTGAGCTAGTTTGTTAATATTGCTTTTGTTCGCTTACCCATGTGTAGAGTATTTTCCCATGCTCACTTTGTTGATAGATATCTTTACATGTATGTGTACATATATTAATTTATTTGCTCATATATATGTAAATATATCATTTGTCTAAATATCTATCTTGTGATTGGGTATTGTATTTAAGCCATATTTAAGTAATAAATCAAGATAGCAATTGCGCGCCTCAACTTTTATTTAAAGGAATAACGAGGAGAAGTTCAGAACCCGTTAAGGTTTTCGGCTTCAATGTCTGGTTTTTGATAGCTTAATATATGAGTTAATTATTGAAAAATATATTGCTAATGTAATAATAATAATAATGTTTTAATATCATTTTCATTTGTTTTTCATGCCTATTAGATTTGTTGGTGTTATTTCTTTGTTTTATGAATAAAAATATGCAAGTAAAAATAATTTTCAAAAGCCCTAAATTCCTACCGTTTTAAAACTGTTTTTAGGGTTATCTCGGTCGACCGACCGGTCGACCGAGTTGACCTAGAATAGGTCCGGTCTACCGGGTGATCGACCAAAGTAGCCTGTTATACAAAAAATATTTTGGCTAAAGCCGGTCGACCGACTGGTCGACCAACTGTAACTGAGTTGCCCTCGGTTAGACCCCGGTTGACCTGGCGGTCGACCGTAAGTCGGGTCTGCTACAGTTTTGCCCATTTTTAAAAGCCCTAAAGCTTTATCTCTCTTTTATTTTTTTCATCTCCACCGAACCGCTCTCTTCTCCTCCCTATTTTCTTCCCTCTAATCCTCCCAGAGCACTTCAAATCTCTAATTAAACCATAAAATTGGTTGGATCTCTCCTCAACACTTCAGATCTATTTAATTTCAGGAGATTTTTGGGGTTTTTAAGGTATAATCTTTTGTCTCTCAAAATCTTCTTGATTTTATATGTTTTCTAGAAATCTTTCTATATTTCGTGCCAAATCCTTGTTTATCATCTTCGCCGTGTCAAAAATGGCTAGATCTGAGAAGAGTAAACAACATGAACCATCCTTTAACCCTTTGTTTCTCAGAATGTTTCTCATAAATTTTCAGTGATTCATAATAAGCATGTTATTTCTGGTAGAACTGTTGTGCTAGCTGATTTTGAGCACCTGAATCTAACAAGCATTTTAAACACAAGCTCCCTTGAATATCTCGTGACCATTAAGGAAACCATTTATCCTGAACTTGTGCACTATTTTTACTCTAATCTGACTTTTCAAAATAATCACGTCAGATCTAGGGTTCTGGGCAAGGACATTAACATTACTCTAGATCTATTTGCACATCTGCTATACTTCTCGTGTGAGGGTGTAGATACTTACAATGTTGATCTCAATGATTTTGAATATGCTGACGCTGAATCTGCCATCACTGCATCTCTTCTGCTTCACGATGATGACAACCCCGCTTTAGTTAGGATTGAGAAGGTGAAGTATTATACACTCACCGCTCAAGTCCTAGCCAAAATCTTATTCTATAATCTTCAGCCAAAATCTAGAGAATATAATTATGTACAGGGTTCTGCTCCTCTTTTAATCTATTGCCTTCTGAAAGGCATTAGAGTAAACTTTTCCAAGTGGCCCGGGCCGCCACTGGGCCAGCCAAAACCCAAAACCAAAAAAAAAAAAAGAAAAAGAATGGGAAAAGGGCCGTCATTGGCCCAACCCAAAAATAAAGAAATAAAAAGGAAAAAGAATGAAAAAAAGGAATTGGGCCTGGCTTATTGGACCAGGCCAGAAACTAGAAAACAGAAACAAAAGAAAAGAAAAGAAAAGAAATTCAGAGCCCATATTTAGAAGCCCAGTTTCGGTTTAGCCCAAATATTTGGGTTCTAATTCATTTTAACCCGACCCAAATATAAAAACAGACCCGCTAAGTTATTTAAAAATAATTCTTTTGGCTAGATAAAAATTTGAAAAAAATAATTAAAAATAGGGATAAATATCTAGATAACCCCTAGCATCAACTGAAAATTTTGGGGTCAATTGCAAATCATATTGGATTGAAACACTATTTTCTAAGTAGAAACCCGCTACTTCAACATTCAGACCCATTAAGAAAATTGCATGTTTTTAATCATTTAAACCCCACAAAATTTAGTAAATAAAATATAAATAATATTATAAACTCAGTGTATCATTCTGCAACTTTATTTCGAGACCTAGACAATCCGTATTTAATTTAAAATACTGAATAACATCAAATAAGATATCTTATGTAAAATTCAATAAATGTAAATTCGATATCTGATATAAAATTCATGTGTATTTAATGTAGATTCTTCGAATTGATTATCGGACTCGTGATAAGTCCAGGTGAGTGTTCTTTGTTTATTTATTGAGTTTTTGGTATTATTTCACGTCAATGCTTTTAACTTGTTCCAAATTAATATTATTTTATGTTTAAATAGTGTTCATGTTTAATTACTGTTCATGCATGCCAATTATTGTTCATGATCACATATTAAATGCATAAAGAATAAACCCCAGAAGATTATATTGCCAATTCTGAATAAATATCATAATATAATGATACCTTAAGTAACCTCACTGATTATATATGATACCTATCTGATAAACATACTGTTCGTGTTACTGAAAGTTATTGGGAAAATATATCGTTAGATCGTAACGCTCGGTACAGCTATATTCATCGTATACACGGTTACTGTTACTGTTCATTGTTCTTATTACTATTCATCGTGTATACGATTACTATTACTGTACTGTATTGTTACTGTCACCATATTGTCCCAGAATTCTAGGTAATATGAATATTGACTGACTTAACTAAATTAAATAATAATGTAAAAAAGATAACTTACACTGGGATTGGGAAAATTGATGGAGGAGAAGTGTCTGTATTTGGGATGGACCTAAGATTTAGGTTGCGCAGCCGACTGAGGGTTCCACTACAGGGTTCTTAGGGGATTACTGACATCCCATCTGTACTGTTATTGTTCCACAATTCTCACAGTGAGATTACTGTTATTGTTACTGAGTACCTAGTAGTACGGCCTGGTTCAGCGCCAGGAAACTGAGGTCGTGGTCCCGGGTATGTACAGGACCCACCTAAAGCATGGATAATGTCTCTAACCAATCAGTTTTAATAACTTAGGACCCTGATTGATACGTGTAGTAGGCGCAGTATGGGATGCGTCTATTACAGGTGGTAGTTAGTGTTCGCTAATATAATTAATAATGATAAACTGTTATAATGCATTGTGACTGACCATGATCACTGACTGTACATGTATATCACTATGATAGACATATGACTATAACCATGATAAGATTGTATACCAGAATAGAGACATATGCTAGGTTACACATATTGGCATGAGTGGTTTCCTTTTTATCATGATGTCAGTTATATATCATTCATAACTTTATTCTTTATATTGGTTATCTTGTTATCTTTTATTTCAATTATCATGTTGTTATTACTTATATTACTTTTCATGCACGAGCATTCCTCTTTACACACACACTCATTAGGTTGCTTCTGACGACCCTGGATTCGCACGTCCAAGGTATTGGACACTTCTTATATTATTCAGGTGTTCGTGTGATCGTACGCTTCGCGAGGAGACTGGAGTTCCTCCCTCTGATTCTGGTATTCTTACCTCTTGTTATTCCTATTTCTATTCTTTTCTTGATTTCATGTATATCGGATTCAGTCTTTATTCCAGTCCTTTTATATGATATCATACGTGGGTGTTTATATGTATTATTATAGCGATCGTTAATATTATGGTTTAGATTTATACCTTGTTTAGGTTACTTTAGGCTTAACTTGTATACGTGGGATATTTTCCTCGCGTATATACATCGCCAACTCTCGTCGCGACTCCATTTTCATGTATTTTGGGAAGCGGGGCGTGACAGGGTTTTCTTGGTATCAGAGCCAGGTTCGAAATTAAAAGGACCTCATTCTTACTGGTGACTTGATACGAGGTATAATTACACTACAAAATACATATAGGATTCACACAATGATATGAGTACGATTGAGAATCAATCGTCCTTCCTTTCTAAGTCCATCTCTTGAATCTATTGATGCCTCAGATTTTAACATTCCTTGCGGATCGACCTGTATTTTCTTGTTGATTCCTATCTTTCATCTCGGTTCCTTTTCCCTGATATTGACTATTGGGACTGGCTTTTGGATCTGGTCGACGGTAGAGATCAGAGCGCGTAGCGGAATCGTGGTGTCCCAGCGAGGCTACATTGAAGCTTGTTGTTTTCTCCCTGGAGTTGGATTCTTTTATCATTCCCTACTTTATTGTAATTTCGAGGACGAAATTTTTATAAGGTGGGTAGAATGTAATATCCCCTAACTAATAATACTGCATTTCTATTTTATTAATTATAGTTAGATTTACCTATTGATTAATTTATTTTATACATGTGTATAGATACATGTACATACATATTAAGTATATATGTTTGATTTACATTTATACTAGTATATCTATGTATTATATTTTATACATTAGTATTTACGTTACTATTATTATTATGTTATGGTGGTATTATTCCTATTTGATCTCCTTTTCAACCCATAATCCTATTATCCAATAAACCATAACCCATTTAATTCATACCCAAAATAAAATAAAAAATAAATGAGGAAAAACAAAAAAATATACTAATATATATATATATATATATATATATATATATATATATATATATATATATATATATATATATATATATAATTGTATGCTTAAATTGTTTATTCCAAGTTTCGAACCCTTATCTTTTTACTAAATTCTAATACCTAAACCATAATGTCACATTGGCGTGTGGTTAAGTAGGAGATCTAAATTATTTAAACAACCTAAAGCCAAATCTAAATTTCAAATTCTAACTGAAAAATTTCAAGAGATATTTAGGGATCTTATCTTAACAACCTGATTTCTAATAATCCTAAAAGATCCTATCTTATAACTTTCTTCTCCTGCCTTCGTCAAAAAAAAGAAGAAAGAACGACAATCAGAAAGAACTCCCAGCCCATCGTTTCTCATCCTCTTCACCCTCCTTGGAGTTGGAGTTGATCGTGACGGGAACGGGTCCGAGGCATGGAGGTTGAGAAGGAGGCGTGGAGATTGAGAAGCAGGCTAACTCCAAGTAAGTAAACATTTAATTATTATGGATTAAAAATTTAATTGAAATATCATGATTTAAAACTCCTATTCTTGTTATGAAACCTAGATCTCCCCTAATATCTAAATTTATATGAATTAAAGTTTAATAACATATCATGATTTAAAATCCCCTTTATGAAACTGAAAATTTATCCAATAATATGAATAAAATGAATTTGTATGGATTAAAAATTCTAATTAAATTGAAATTACCAAGCCTTGATTCATCTTTACATAAATCTTTTTCATTAAAAATATCGCCTTTGTTTAAATAAAACCTATAAAAGTAATATATCATTACCATAGTTAGATTAAAAAAAAAGAAGCATTTAATTTCAAACTGAACAAAAAAAGAAAAAAAAGAAAAGGAGAAAGGGTTGCTGCCGAGAGCAGCAGCCCCCCTCCCCAAAAAATTCGGCCAGGCCCAGTGGCATGGGCCGCCACTAGGCTAGCCAAAACCCAAAACCAAAAAAAAAAGAAAAGAAAAGAAAGAAAGAAATAAAAAGAAGGCTGGGCCAATGCGGCCCAGCCCCACAGGGAAAAAAAGAAAAAGAAAGGAAATGGGCCGTCATTGGCCCACCCAAAAATAAAGAAATAAAAAGGAAAAAGATTGAAAAAAAAGGAATTGGGCCTGGCTTATTGGGCCAGGCCAGAAACTAGAAAACAGAAACAGAAGAAAAGAAAAGAAAATAAATTCAGAGCCCATATTTAGAAGCCCAGTTTAGTTCAGCCAAATATTTGGGTTCTAATTCATTTTAACCTGACCCAAATACAAAAACAGACCCGCTAAGTTATTAAAAACAATTCTTTTGGCTAGATAAAAATTGAAAAAAAATAATTAAAAATAGGGATAAATATCAAAATAACCCCTAGAATCTACTGAAAAATTTAGGATTAATTGCAAATCATATTGGACTGATACACTATTTCTAAGTAGAAACCCGCTACTTCAACATGCAGACCTATTAAGAAAATTGCATGTTTTTAATCATATAAACGCCACAAAATTCAGTAAATAAAATATGAATAATATTATAAACTCAGTGTATCATCCTACAACTTTGTTTTAAGACTTGGACCATCCGTATTTAGTTTAAAATACTGAATAACATCAAATAAGATATCTTATGTAAAATTTAATAAATGTAAATTTGATATCTGATATATAATTCATACGTATTTAATGTAGATTCTTCGAATTGGTTATCAGACTCGTGATAAGTCCAGGTGAGTGTTCTTTGTTTATTTATTGAGTTTTTGGTATTATTTCATGTCGATGCTTTTAACTTGTTCCAAATTAATGCTATTTTATGTTTAAATAGTGTTCATGTTTAATTACTGTTCATGCATGCCAATTATTGTTCATGATTATATATTAAATGCATAAAGAATAAACCCCAGAAGATTATATTGCCAATTCTGAATAAATATCATAATATAATGATACCACTTAAGTAACCTCACTGATTATATATTATACCTATCTGATAAACATACTGTTCATGTTACTGAAAGTTATTGGGAAAATATATCGTTAGACCATAACGCTCGGTACAGCTATATTCATTGTATACACGGTTACTGTTATTGTTCATTGTTCTTATTACTGTTCATCGTGTATACGATTACTGCTACTGTACTGTATTGTTACTGTCACCATATCGTCCCAGTATTCTAGGTAACATGGATAATGACTGACGTAACTGAATTAAATAATAATGTAAAAAGACAACTTACACTGGGATTGGGAAAATTGATGGAGGAGATAGCGTCTGTATTTTGGGTGGACCTAGGATTCAGGTTGCGCAGCCGACTGAGGGTTCCACTACAGGGTTCCTGGGGGATGCCTGACATCCCATCTGTACTGTTATCGTTCCACTGTTTTTACAGTGAGATTACTATTACTGTTACTGAGAACCTAGCGGTACGGCCGGTTCAGCGCCAGGAAACTGAGGCCGTGGTCCTGGGTATGTACAGGACCCACCTAAAGCATGGATAATGTCTCAACCAATCAGTTTCAATAACTTAGTACCCTGATTGACACGTATAGTAGGCGTAGTATGGGATGCGTCTATTACAGGTGGTAGTTGGTGTTCGCTGACATAATTAATAATGATAAAATAATGCATTGTGACTGACCTAGATCACCGACTGTACATGTATATCACTATGATAGACATATGACTATAACCATGACCAGATTATATACCAGACTAGTGACATATGCTAGGTTACACATATTGGCATGAGTGGTTTCCTTTTTATCATGATGTCAGTTATATATCATTCATGACTTTATTCTTTATATTGGTTATCTTGTTATCTTTTATTTCAGTTATCATGTTGTTATTGCTTACATTACTTTTCATGCACGGAGCATTCCTCTTTACACACTGATTGCTAAAACAAATGAAACAACCAATGAAGTTAAGAATGTACCGTGTAGCTTGTGGCTAACGGGTCGAATCCACGAGGAGGGATGCGATAGAAGCGTTTCGGTGAAATAAATAGAAACAAAGAAGTGTGTCAGTTTTTTTTTAGAAAAAGAGAATGGAAGGAAAAGAGATGAAAAAGAGAAATTTCAACTTTCAGAAAAGGATTTGGAGAAAGTGATTTGTAAAAAGCTTTAAGAGTTGTGATGTTGGTTTATAATATGGAATCAAATCTGGGCTTACTATCTTCCTACTCAATTGTCATTCTTCTCTTAAAATATTAAGTCCCTCGAGTTCATTTGCAAAACTTAAAGTTGATTCTTTTTAGAGAGCTTTGAGTAAAGCACATAAGATGTAGAGAGGTTGAGTTCTTTATCTTCAAGAAAGAGTTGGAATCAGATATTAAAACATAAATCGCGAAGAAGCAAGAATGAATTAAAAATGATTCACAAGAAGATCAAGAGAGAATAGTGAATTCAACTATCTATGCCCATCCTCATGTGCCTTCAAGAACACTTTCAAAAAGAAAGGCTTGTAAGGGAGGCATGCATATGAGTCATCGGGACTTTTCCTTTTAAAAATAGAGGAGAAGAAAACAAGAGAGATTCCGATAGCAAGCCCAGAAAAAGCGTTTAGTTACTCATGGAAAACAAAGAACACAACGACATAATAACAAGCATACCGTACTGCAAGTGAAAGAGAAATCGGCTCGACCTTTGTATTGCTGTCACTTCAATTCTTCAAGTACAAGCTCTCTGTCCTCTCTCTCACAAGTTTTTGAAACTGGATTACAACTTAAAAAACAAAATTACAACTTGAGTTCTAGCTAACAAATAACCTAGATCCTAAGAAAATAAAAGCAAAGTTTAATCCTAGTCTTCGCTGCCTTTTGCTCTGCTAAAAGCCCTTTTTATAGCCAAAACCTGTAGAGATAGGATCCCGGGATCGTTGGGGGAGCAAACGCTCCCCAACTGACTTCAGTTGGCCGCGGAAACGCGGCTTGGGCCGCGTTTCCGCGGCCCTGGTGTGGCCAGTTGGCCACAACAAGAGGGGGAGGCTTCCTTGTTTGAAGGGGATCTCGCATCTTCAGCTGGTTTCCTTGTTTCTGCTTCAACCGTGGACTGAATCAACATTTGATTTTCTTGGCTTCGATTCCTCGATTCAAGGAGGGATTTTCTCAACTCCTTGATAGCCCAGATTTCTTCACTTCGAGTTTATTCTGAATTATTTCAGAATAAAGTGGGCTTTTGGGCTTGTTCCTCATTTATTCCTTGAGCATTTGGGCCTACATTTAGCAAAGAAAAAGACAATTATTAATATCATTTATTAGCAAACAAGTATGGTAAAGTGACAACATAAATGCAATGTATGTGATAAATCACACCCCCACACTTATCTTTTGCTCGCCCTCGAGCAAAACATTAGACTAACTTGAATCAATTATTAGACCACTTTCGCAGGTCACTCGATTGCACTGAGCATGTGCAACAAGCCATTGAACCTCTAGGTCACCCCTAGAGGACGAGTTTTGTCTCGTGAGGGTTTTCAGCGGATTACACCCACAAAATCCAAAAGGAAAAAGGTTAGTATTTTCGAAAAGCATTTTTTTTTTTTTTTTTTGGAAGGCGAAAATATTTGAAGTATATTTGTGAGAGTTTAAGTAATCTATAAGTTATAGGAATATCAAATTTTTCATTCCTAAACTTAGTCTCCATTCAAAAACATGTTGTTAATTAAAGTAAGGAGTCAAACTGTACTTCTCATCTAGTCTATTAATTTACCCTGAGTCGTATGCACCATCGTGACTGTGAAGTTTACTAAGGGTTTTTCAACATTAACTCCTATGCCTCATATTTATTTATTTTATTGTGAACTTTTATTCCTCCATTTCATTAGGCTTTCTAATCTGCCCATGTAACGAGCTTTCAGTCGGTGACACCCAAACCAGACGGTTTTAGGGCACCAGGTGAGAAACACCCCTAAGGACCTAAACACCCGAGCAGATAAGGCCACGAAACCAAGGTTTTTATTTATACTATGTAACCCTTTTAGGCGTGAATACTTATGCTTCCTGAGGCATAAATACCCAGCTTAATCAGAGGATACACATTATTTATACGAGGTACCCCTTTTAGGCGTGAATACTTATGCTTCCTGAGGCATAAGTACCCAGCTTAATCAGAGAATACTTTTTTTTTTTTTTTTTTTTTCAAGCTTGTCTAATTATCTTTTGCATAAATACTAAGGCTTGCTTAGGCCAAAGCACCTAGCTACTCAATAATTAGACTTTTTTTTTTATTTTTTATTTTTATAAGGCATAAGAGTCTCTGTTTTCAAACCCTAAGTGTGTAAGTGTATTTTGTGTGCATATGTCATCAAGGTAAATATCAAGACTAAATTACTTTCCCAGATTTTCTTCCTAACCTTAAAAATCAAACAAGTTATCTTATTTTGACCAAGTGAAAGAAATCCTAATTATGATTCTCCTATTCCTTAAAATTGACTTAAATTCTTACAAAAAATATATCAAAATATTGTCTACCCTTTTCTTTTCTTTTTTTTTTTATATATATCCTTTTTTTTTTTTTTTTCTCTCAGTTATGTTAGAACCCTCCCCCACACTTATCTCATGCATTGTCCCCAATGTATGAAAGAAATGTATAAGTGCATGAACTACAATGGAAAGGAGGAAAGTTACAGATACACTGGGTCAAAAAGACCCATTACCGTCTCATCTACCGGTACCGATTCCAAGAAAGGTTTAAGGCGTTGACCATTTACCTTAAAGTCATTTCCATTCTTGGGGTCACTGATCTCAACTGCACCGTGTGGAAACACGGTCTTTACAACGAATGGCCCAGTCCATCGTGATTTCAATTTTCCTGGAAAAAGATGAAGCCTAGAATTGTAGAGTAAGACTTTTTGACCAGGGACAAAGATTTTTCTTATGATGTGCTTGTCATGGAAAATCTTCACTCTATCTTTAGTGATCCTAGCATTTTCATAGGCCTCATTTCTCAATTCCTCCAATTCGGAAATTTGTAATTTCCGAAGGTCACCGGCCTTAGTCAAATCGAAATTCAACTGCTTGATTGCCCATAAGGCTCGGTGCTCTAACTCAACGGGCAAGTGACAAGGTTTGCCATAGACTAACCTATAGGGAGACATTCCTAAAATCGTCTTGAAAGCGGTCCTGTAGGCCCATAGAGCATCTACAAGTTTTAAGGACCAATCTTTCCGGTTTTGGTTCACAGTTTTCTCCAATATAAGTTTGACTTGTCTATTTGAAACCTCAACTTGCCCACTGGTTTGAGGGTGATATGGTGTGGACAACTTGTGTGTTATGGCATACTTTCGCATAAGGGCTTCAAAAGATCTATTGCAAAAGTGGGTGCCATTATCACTGATGATAGCACGAGGGGTTCCGAAGCGGAAAAAAATGTTCTCTCTCAAAAACTTTATGACAACTTTGTTATCATTAGTTTTACAAGGAATGGCTTCTACCCACTTGGACACGTAGTCCACAGCAACCAATATGTATTGGTTCCCAAATGAGTTAGGAAATGGACCCATAAAGTCGATGCCCCAAACATCAAAGAGTTCTATTTCTAGAATTGGGTTGAGGGGCATCATATTTCGATGTGAGATCCTACCTACCATTTGGCATCTAGGGCACGTCTTGCAAAAATCATAGGCATCCTTGAACAGAGTGGGCCAATAAAACCCGCTTTGTAGCACCTTTTCAGCAGTCTTGCGGGGACCAAAGTGTCCACCGCATGCAAGTTCGTGACAAAAGGACAGAACACTCCTAACCTCCTCATCGGGAATGCATCTCCTAATAATTTGGTCGGAACAGTACTTGAAAAGTTACGGTTCCTCCAAAAGAAATACCGGACTTGGGATAAGAACCGGTAAACATCATTTTTGGACCAATGAGACGGAGTTTGGTTTGTGACTAAGTAGTTCACTATATCAGCAAACCAAGGTTCCCTAGAGATAGCTAAGAGATGTTCATCAGGAAAATCCTCATTGATGGGTAATTCGTTGCATGGAGAATTGGGAATCCGTGAGAGATGGTCAGCAACGACATTTTCTACACCTTTCTTGTCTCGAATTTCGAGATCAAATTCTTGAAGAAGGAGGATCCAACGAATTAGTCGGGCCTTGGCATCCTTCTTCATCATGAGATACCTAAGTGCAGAATGATCGGTGAAGATGGTGGTTTTGGACCCTAGTAGGTAGGGACGAAACTTCTCTAAGGCAAACACTACTGCCAAGAATTCCTTCTCGGTTGTAGTGTAGTTCAGTTGAGCGTCATTGAGAGTCCTACTAGAGTAGTAGATCACGTGCTGCTTGTTATCAATACGTTGTCCTAGGACAGCGCCTATGGCAAAATCAGAAGCATCGCACATAATCTCAAACGGCTTAGACCAATCCGGGGCAGATATGATTGGTGCAGAAATCAGCTCTCTCTTAAGCTTCTCCCAAGAAGTGATGCAGTCAGCATCGAAAGTGAAGGACACATCCTTAGCTAACAGATTAGTCAAGGGCCTAGCAATTTTGCTAAAATCCTTGATAAATCTACGGTAGAAACCAGCGTGTCCTAGGAAGGATCTAATGTCCTTAACGCATTTGGGCATGGGAAGCTTAGCAATAACCTCGATTTTGGCTCTATCCACTTCTATTCCTTTCTTGGATATTTCATGACCCAAGACAATTCCATGTTTCACCATGAAGTGGCATTTCTCCCAGTTTAGTGTCAAATATTTTTCAGCACAACGTTGGAGGACGAGTTCAAGATGGTGGAGACATTGAGTGAATGAATCTCCGTAGATGGAGAAATCATCCATGAAGATTTCTAAGAAGCGCTCTACCATGTCAGAGAAAAGACTCAACATGCAACGTTGAAACGTTGCTGGGGCATTGCATAAGCCGAATGGCATTCGACGATAAGCAAATGTCCCAAATGGACAGGTAAACGTGGTCTTTTCTTGGTCCTCAGGAGCGATAGGGATCTGGTTATAGCCCGAGTAACCGTCCAAGAAGCAGTAGTACTCGTGACCTGCCAAACGTTCAAGCATCTGATCAATGAAGGGAAGTGGAAAATGGTCCTTACGAGTTGCAGCGTTCAGTTTCCTATAGTCAATGCAAACTCGAATCTTCGTGGGAAGTCGAGTTTGAACCAACTCTTTGTTCTCGTTTTCCACTACGGTGAAACCAGATTTCTTTGGGACCGCGTGGACAGGACTGACCCATTGGCTATCCGAAATGGGATAAATTATCCCATTGTCTAAGAGTTTTATGATTTCAGCATGAACAGCCTCTTGCATTATAGGGTTTAACCTACGCTGCGGGTCTCTCTTGGGTGTGGCATCTTCATTGAGATGGATGCGGTGTTGAACGATGGTTGGACTTAATCCCTTGATATCAGTCATAGTCCACCCGATGGCTTCCTTATGTTTTCTTAGAATATCTTTCAAATCTTTTTCTTCCCCATCATTTAAATGGGAGGCAATGATGACGGAAAGGTCTCTTGTTCGCCTAGATAGGCGTACTTGAGATGCGCAGGAAGGGCTTTCAATTCTAAGGAAGAGGAAGGCTCACTAGAAGGACTAGTCAAATCTGTTGGCTCCATAGTTGGTGAGATCGGGTTTGAAGCCCAATTCACTGCAGAATCTACCACCTGATCGAGATTAAAGTCATCAGACTCTAACTCGAAGTCAATCTCCATTTCTGATTCCAATTCTTCCCCGTGTTCACTTGTCAAGTTCTCAATTTGGTTTACCTCAAAAGTTTGGTCTTCGATGTCACGGGGTTGTTTTCCTAGATGGAAGACATTGACTTCTCTAGTCATGTCTCCAAAGGTTAACCTCATAGACCCATTCCTGCAATTGATGATGGCATTAGCAGTGGCAAGGAATGGTCGACCTAGGATGACCGGAGTTTGAGCCCTACGATTGGAGTTGGACACAGGTTGTGTCTCCAAAACTATGAAATCGATAGGGTATATGAACTCCCCTACCCGAATCAGGACATCGTTAATTTCCCCTTTTGGAACTTTAACAGAACGGTCAGCCAGTTGGATGGTGACTCGAGTTGGACTAAGGTCACCCAACCCGAGTTGTTGATAAACAGAGAATGGGAGCAAGTTGATACTTGCTCCCAAGTCAAGAAGTGCCCGACTAATCTCGGCTTGTCCTATTGTGCAGGCAATGGTAGGGCTACCTGGATCTTTGTACTTGACAGGGATAGGACCCGAAAATAGCTCACTAATATTAGTGGCTAGGAAGACTTTCTTAGGAACATTAGTCTTTCTCTTCTTGGTGCACATGTCCTTAAGAAACTTAGCATAGGAAGGAACTTGTTGGATGGCATCAAGAAGTGGCACATTTATCTTCACTTGGTTAAACATCTCGATTATCTTGTCCATGTGCGGGTTTTGCTTATTGTTTTTCAGCCTATTTGAAAATGGTACTATAGGCTGGTGCACCTGGCTGGCTGACTTGTCCTTTTCAGACTCGTCAGAATTGGAAGGAATTGGGTTGGATGAAGTGGAAGCTTGATTATGGTTGTGCTGAATTGGATTGGGTGGTGTTGACACTTGGTTATCAACTCTCTTTCCTGACCTCAATGTATGCACAGCATTACATTGATTGAATGAAGGATCCTCAACCAAATGAGCTTGTTGGAATTCCTCGGATTGGTGACTGGCTGACTAGGCAGGGTACCCTTTTGTCTCTCATTCTGTGGGTTGGCTAGTTGGCTCATTTGAACCTCTAACCTCTGAATGGTTTGCATGAGAGTGTCTTGATTTTTCATATATCTCTCCATGTTCCTTTCAAAGTCAGTCATTCTCCTTTCCAATTGAGGATTCTGGAAGGAGGATTGTGGAGATTGGTTAGGAAAGTTCTGTTGATAATTTGGAAAGCTTGGTGGATGGTTGGGAGAATTATTATGGAAATTGGAGAAGTTGGGTTGATGATTGGAAGAATTGTTACCATGTTGGAAGTGGTTAGCATGATTGAATCGTGAATGGTCATTGTTGTTCTGGCTCCATGAGAAATTAGGGTGATTTCTCCAGCCGGGATTATACGTTGGGGCGTAAGGGTTATTGTTCGGCCTTGAAAAGGCCGCATTCATCGGTTCGTGGTAGGATTGCTGAGCTTGAAACACTGGGCATTCCTCAAACACATGATTCATGGCTTGACAATAAGTGCAGCCCGGGGATGGAAATTGGTTCGGGCTGACTTGATTGACTGGACTTGGTTCTTTTGTCTCTAGAGCTTCTAGTCTTCTAGCTAAATTAGCTAACTTAGCCTCATTAGCGATGGACGATTCTATGGAATGGAGACCTCCTTTCGAAGAGATGGAGTTAGGATTCTTAGGGGTCTCACTCGCAGATTCCCATTGGATGGTTTTCTCAGCTAAATTTTCATACAAATCCCATCCCTCATCTTCATCTTTCTGCAAGAAACCCCCTTGGCACATACTTTCTAAGAGGGTTTTGGTGGAATAGTCTAAACCGTCATAGAGAATTTGGCATTGTCGCCATTTCTCTATTCCATGATGTGGACATTGGACAAGGAGGTCCTTAAAGCGTTCAAAGTACCTCCAGAACGGTTCACTAGGCTCTTGCTTAAATTGCATGATCGTCTTCCTAATGAGAGCGGTTTATGGATAGGATAGAATTTCTTCAAGAAGACCTTGATGAAACCATCCCAAGATGTGATGGAACCGGCTGCTAAGCTGTAGAGCCACTTTTTGCTAGGTCCTTAAGTACAAACGGGATAAATCTCAACCTAATAGCATCGTCTACAAGGTGTGGGATTTTCATCATAAGACATACTTCCTCAAATTCTCTTATGAAGAAGTAGGCATCTTCGGACTCTAGACCATGAAATTTGGGGAGTGTGTTGATGAATTGAGGCTTGAGCTCGAAATTGTATTCACCAACCGATGGAAGTGAAATGCACGATGGAAGTGAGGTCCTAATGGGGTAGAACCTATCCTGCAGTGATGTGGATTGAGCCATTACCGATCTGGTCTTGGTTCAAACTTAGGTGGTGATGTGTGTCTAGTCAACCTAGATGAATTAGGGTCTCTCGACCACACTTGCATACACAATCACAATCACAATCACAACAAGTTCAAACAGTAGTCAACAATGAAAATCAACCAAGCCTAGTCTAAGGTATCCTTGACCTAGACAACTCCTAACTGGTTGATTGTCCACAAGAGGTAGAATGTAGACCTTGACCACAAGCTAATCAGCCAGGTCGGGGCAAGAGTGGTGGGAGGTTTTCCGTCAAATGACGTTCCTTAATTAAATAACCACAACTCTTCGGGCTTTCGGCCCTCAATCCCTTTCCTTGACACTGATTTTACAGGAGTCAATTTCCAACACTTTTCCTCTTTAGGATAATCTCCTATTGAGTTCGAGATGTCCCTAAGGCCAACGTCTATCAAATTTTAATTAGGCTTAGGTTGTGCGTGCTTGGAGATGGTTTGTGGGCTAAGGAAGGGTAATGACTTCCCCACCTTATCTTGATTAGGTTTTGCCCTTAGAATTGATTAGTGCAAGTGTGCAAGATATAGGAAAGTAGCATTCAAAAGCAATAACACCCAAGAATGTTTCCTAAACTATATGCTATGCATACATACCTTGTCTCCAGCTCTCTTCAACAGTAATTGTAAAGAAAACGTAATTAGACAAATGCCTAGAATGCAAGTCTAAACGTTTTTTAAACAATTCACAATCATTCAAATTACTGTTGGATTAAAACAGGGATGGTGATAACAAACTAGCACAAATATGACATAAAGAACTAGAAATTTTTGCAAGCAATATGTCCTGCAAAACAAAGTTTTTAGTAGTCCCAAAAATTTTCAAATTTGCAAAGCAATTTCTTGAAATTCTGTTTCTTACTTTCGAGAGTAGGGGCACAGAATTTTCAAGTCTTCTTGGCAAAGCTTGAATGCTAGATCTTGATCTTCAATGTCCCTGAAACAAACACACAAGAGTTGTTAAAACAACTACACCGTTCCCCCCCCGGCAACGGCGCCAAAAATTGATTGCTAAAACAAATGAAACAACCAATGAAGTTAAGAATGTACCGTGTAGCTTGTGGCTAACGGGTCGAGTCCACGAGGAGGGATGCGATAGAAGCGTTTCGGTGAAGTAAATAGAAACAAAGAAGTGTGTCAGTTTTTTTTAGAAAAAGAGAATGGAAGGAAAAGAGATGAAAAAGAGAAATTTCAACTTTCAGAAAAGGATTTGGAGAAAGTGATTTGTAAAAAGCTTTAAGAGTTGTGATGTTGGTTTATAATATGGAATCAAATCTGGGCTTACTATCTTCCTACTCAATTGTCATTCTTCTCTTAAAATATTAAGTCCCTCGAGTTCATTTGCAAAACTTAAAGTTGATTCTTTTTAGAGAGCTTTGAGTAAAGCACATAAGATGTAGAGAGGTTGAGTTCTTTATCTTCAAGAAAGAGTTGGAATCAGATATTAAAACATAAAGCGCGAAGAAGCAAGAATGAATTAAAAATGATTCACAAGAAGATCAAGAGAGAATAGTGAATTCAACTATCTATGCCCATCCTCATGTGCCTTCAAGAACACTTTCAAAAAGAAAGGCTTGTAAGGGAGGCATGCATATGAGTCATCGGGACTTTTCCTTTTAAAAATAGAGGAGAAGAAAACAAGAGAGATTCCGATAGCAAGCCCAGAAAAAGCGTTTAGTTACTCATGGAAAACAAAGAACACAACGACATAATAACAAGCATACCGTACTGCAAGTGAAAGAGAAATCGGCTCGACCTTTGTATTGCTGTCACTTCAATTCTTCAAGTACAAGCTCTCTGTCCTCTCTCTCACAAGTTTTTGAAACTGGATTACAACTTAAAAACAAATTACAACTTGAGTTCTAGCTAACAAATAACCTAGATCCTAAGAAAATAAAAGCAAAGTTTAATCCTAGTCTTCGCTGCCTTTTGCTCTGCTAAAAGCCCTTTTTATAGCCAAAACCTGTAGAGATAGGATCCCGGGATCGTTGGGGGAGCAAACGCTCCCCCAACTGACTTCAGTTGGCCGCGTTTCCGCGGCTTGGGCCGCGTTTCCGCGGCCCTGGTGTGGCCAGTTGGCCACAACAAGAGGGGGAGGCTTCCTTGTTTGAAGGGGATCTCGCATCTTCAGCTGGTTTCCTTGTTTCTGCTTCAACCGTGGACTGAATCAACATTTGATTTTCTTGGCTTCGATTCCTCGATTCAAGGAGGGATTTTCTCAACTCCTTGATAGCCCAGATTTCTTCACTTCGAGTTTATTCTGAATTATTTCAGAATAAAGTGGGCTTTTGGGCTTGTTCCTCATTTATTCCTTGAGCATTTGGGCCTAGATTTAGCAAAGAAAAAGACAATTATTAATATCATTTATTAGCAAACAAGTATGGTAAAGTGACAACATAAATGCAATGTATGTGACAAATCACACACACACTCATTAGGTTGCTTCTGATGACCCTAGATTCGCACGTTTAGGGCATTGGACATCTTCTTATATTGTTCAAGTGTTCGTATGATCGTACGCTTCGCGACGAGATTGGAGTTCCTCCCTTCTGATTCTAGTATTCTTGCCTCTTGTTATTCATATTTCTATACTTTTCTTGATTTCATGTATATCGGATTTAGTTTTTATTCCAGTTCTTTTATATGATATCATGCATGGGTGCTTATATGTATTATTGTAGTGATCGTTAATATTATGGTTTAGATTTATACCTTGTTCAGGTTACTTTAGGCTTAACGTGCATACGTGAGGTATTTTCCTCGCGTATATATGTCGCCGACTCTCGTCGCGACTCCGTTTCCATGTATTTTAGGAAGCGGGGCGTGACACACATCATGGTCGATAGACGTTGAGCTGACCGAATATTGCTGACATTATGATGCATGATGTAAACATTGAAGGAACAAAAAACTTCAGTTTTAGATTTGTTACTCTTCTCATGACCAGGTTAACACTACATTTTTGATCGATGGATTCACCCTAATTAATCAGATGGATTAGGGTTTGAGATTCAAAATGTTTGAGAGAGCGCCAAAGAAGAGTTTCCTCATTCAACGGACCGCATGACGGTCGATTGACACCGAGCCAACCGAACATTGCTGACATTGTGATGCAGGTCAACATTGAAGGAACAAAGTTAGAAACTTCAGCTTTAGCTTTGTCACTCTTCTCATGATCACGTTAACACTACACCTCTGATCGAAGGATTCACCCTGATTAATTAGATAGATTAGGGTTTGAGATCCAAGATGTTTGCTAGAGCACCAAAGAAAAGATTCCTCATTCAATGGATCACATCATGATCGATCGATGCCGAGCTGACAGAATATTGGTGACATTATGATGCATGATGTCAACATTAAAGGAACAATATTAGAATCTTCAGTTTTATCTTTGTCACTCTTCTCATGATCAGGTTAACACTTCACCTCTGATCGAAGCTTCACCCTGATCAATCAGATGGATTAGGGTTTAAGATCTAAGATGTTTGAAAGAGTACTAAAGAAAAGCTTTCTCATTCAACGGATCATATCACGGTCGATCGATACTGAGCCGATTGAACATTACTGACATTGTGATGCATGATGTCAACATTGAAGGAATAAGTTAGAAACTTTGATTTTAGCTTTATCACTCTTCTCATGATTAGGTTAACATCACACCTCTGATCGAAGGATTCACCCTGATCAATCAGGTAAATTAGGGTTTGAGATCTAAGACGTTTGGGAGAGCGTCAAAAAAAGCTTTCTCATTCAATGGATCACATCACAGTCGATCGACGTTGAACTGGTCGAATATTGCTGACATTATAATGCAGATGTCAATATTGAAGGAATAAAGTTAGAAACTTCAGTTTTAGCTTTGTCACTCTTCTCATAATCAAGTTAACACAAGACCTCTGATCAAGGCTTTACCTTGATTAATTAGATGCATTAGGGTTTGAAATCCAAGAATGCCAAAGAAAAGTTTCCTCATTCAAAGGATCACATCACGGTCGATGTCGAGCCGACCAAACATTTGTGACATTATAATGCATGATGTGAATATTGAAAAAACAAAGTTAGAAGCTTCAGTTTTAGCTTTGTCATTCTTCTCATGATCAGGTTAACACTACACCTCTGATTAAAATTTTACCCTGACCAATTAGATAGATTAGGGTTTGAGATCCAAGATGTTTGGAAGAATGACAAAGAAATGCTTCCTCATGAACGCGTTACGGTCAATCGACACCAAGCCGACTGAACATTGCTGACATTATGATGCATGATGTAAATATTGAAGAAAAGACAAAGACAAAATGTCAAGTTTTTAGCCTTATCACTCTTCTCTAGTATATAGACATACGCCATCTTTAACTTAGAAAAATATCATATTTTGAAATCGAGCATGACTAAGCAACAGTTTTAGGCAATCTTCTTTCTGATAATTCCTCTCGATCCAGAAGGATGGCTTATCTAGCCTAACTTTTTCATATGTAATGGTGGCATGCCTTCATTCTTCTGTTCAATTGATCGAAGCTCAACCCAATGACAAGGCATCCAAATAGTCAGATGAGCTGATTGAATGGGTTTAGTTGATGGCTTATTAAGCCAAACTCATTGAAGAAGGTTCGTGATGCATCCTTGCAGAACCTTTCTATTGTTTTCACATTCACATCAAGATGAGGTGATCGATTGACCCTCATGGTGGATTGAATAAGTTTAACTTACGGTTCATCAAGTCAAACTCATTGAAGAAGGTCCGTCATCCTTGCAGAACCTTTCTATTGTTTTCACATTCACATCAAGATGAGGTGATCGATTGATCCTCATGGTGGATTGAATAAGTTTATCTAACGGTTCATCAAGTCAAACTCATTGAAGAAGGTTCGTGATGCGTCTTTGTAGAACCTTTCTATTGTTTTCACATTCATATCAAAGTCTGGTAACCGAATGAGAATCAGAGAGGACTCCACGAGGAAGGTTAATCTCCGGATAAAATCCCCACAGAATTATTATCCACCTCCTTGATTCCCAGCTCATATGCACAGTGAAAACCCAGCAGGTACGCTATGCTAATCCAATGCCTCCAATGGCTAAAGGATAGAGAAAACAGTTGGCCTTTAAGCCCAACGAAAAATTCTCAATAACTCATCATATTGAGGATAATAGCATGGCTAAGCCCAACTCAAACAGTTGTTGATAAAGGTATACCAAATCCATTGATAGGTAAAGATTTGCTAAAAATTCTGAGGGACCTGATCCTGTCTTCCCCTCCAAAATCCCTTACCAATTTCCGTCTATAGAATGGTTAGACCACAAAAAGCTATAATTATTTTTCCCGCAAAATAATCACAAATCAAACCTGTCAATTAACATTATACCTCTAGCATACTCCACAGTTAAGTTAACATTATCCTCTAATAGTAATTTCCCACAATATCCTCAACAGATGAAATTTCAACTTGTCAATTATCTTCAATAGAATGATGACTCCAATAAATTGCTCAAATTATAAAAACTCCACTAAATTGCTCAAATTATAAAATTCCTCAGTCAAGTTAATATCACACCTCAGATCAAAATTGCTCATATCACAATACAAATCCCTGTTAACTTAATATTATACCTATGACAGTGATTTTCTCGGCTTTCGAGACATTCGATGCCAAGTTAAAACATCACACCTCTAGCATCCATTTCATTGTTAAGTTAAATACTATACCTACGATAATAATCTTCTCTCAAGCTTTCTCATCAAAACTGAAGTGTCCAATGTTAAGTTAATATCACATCTCTAACATTCATCCCATTATCAAGTTAACACTGAACCTATGACAGTGATTTTCTCTATTTTCTCGGTGAAAACGAGATCTTCTTGATGCTAAGTTAATATCATACCTCTAGCAAATATCATTTTCAAGTTAATATCGCACCTCTGACAATTCAATTTGCTCAAACTATAAATTCAAACCCATCAAGTTAACATTATACTACTGATGGTAAAAATCTCTATAAATTTTTAGTAAATCAAACTCAACTTGTTATTCTCATCGATAAAATAGCAAGTCTACCCTATCAAGTTAACACCACACCTCTGGCAGTAACTTTCTCAAATTTCCAAACAGAGTTACTGAACTTTGATTTGCTATGTTAATCGTCACCCCTAGTAATCAAATTCAATGACTTTCGTGTGTCTGATTTTCAAACACAAAAAGAAAATGAAGATAAGATGAAGGCAAAATTATAACTTTTATTATTCATATCAAAATTGTAAAAGTGATATAAATACTCTCTTATTCGATAAGGTGGAGTGTTACAAAAAGAGGAAAAGGACAAAAAGTTATTCTCGCTGAGCGAGAGATTTATTTGGTCCTTAAGGTGCTAGATATTCTCCCGTGCACCATCTCGACCTTAGCCAGAGCCTGGGCCCTCAACTCCTCCCCTGGCAAAATTTCTTCAAGGCCAGTTGCATCCGGAGGGCTTCCAGCTCAGAAGAGTGATCATTCAACTTCTTCTGCACTCGATGCTTCGTGGTCTCAAGCTCCTCCACCTTCGTCTTCTCATTTACAAGCTTCAGCTCGTGATCTTGAATTAAGTCTTGCGCCTTAGAGATCACTATGCGAGCACTTGCAATGACATCCTTTGTAGTTTTAGAAACAATTTCGGATTGATGGATGTCGTCAATTAAGCTTTGATAGCTGACCCTGGTGTCATCAATGTGACAAGTGCACTCAGTTATCCGCTCCTCAATCTCCTTCCGCTCCCATTCCTAGGTAGCACGGAGGTTGTCTGACACCCGTTGAGCATCAGCAACCGGACTGACATTCTCCAGGCTCCTCAGATCCTTCAAGTCTGTACCCAGTTGCTCGACCAGCACCTGATGCACTTTCTTCCGATCAGAACCTCCAGTCTATTTGATATTTTCAACCTAGTTTTTGAGAAGTGATCGTACAAACTCGAAGGGGCTTTGCCTAGAGAGCATCAGTTCGATGCAATACTTCATCATCACGAAGAATTTCTCCACTATCTGTGATGTCAATAACTGGTGTTGGCGCCGGTGGAGCACTTCTTGATCTGGTGCTCTTATAAGGTGGAGATGCTCCACTCATCTCTCCTAGGAGTATAGGCGCGAGTTGGACCATAAGTTGTCTTATCTCTGAGGTCAGCACAAGAGGTTCGAAAGTTGGAATTGTAGTCGCTTCTTGGGTAACGATCTCCAGGGTAGGTTTCATCACAGGAGCTTGATTAAGTTTAAACTCGCACATAAAAATAATAATTTAGAAATTAAGATTGAAATGTGCACGGTACTCAATACTACCGCTATAACAATTGGCTATGCGGGTCGTGATCCACAAGAAGAGACTAGCAGTAAAAGGGTTTAAGTAAGTTTGTTACTTTTTGAGTTTACTTGATAATAGTTAAAATTCTTATCTTATTCTTTAAGAGAAAAGGAAAATAAAACTATGTTAATTTGTGTAGGTGATAGATAGAAAGAGATGATGATTTTAAAAAATAGAAAACTAAGTTAAAGAAAAAAATAAAAAGAGTGAATAAAAGAGTTGCGAGATGGTGGTGATCTAAAAAAAAATATTAAAAGAAAGAAACTAAAAATTTATACTTACCTCTTCAGTGCTCATATCCTTAGATCCGTCGCTATGAATTACCTAGTCTTTGAAGGCAATCATGCATGGCACGTAGGATCTTTCCTATTCTCGATCTACACTATGCATAAAAGGGTAAGCTAAACTAACAAAGGAATGGTTGTTCATCACCATAGGCCATCAAGGTAACTTGTAATGGTGAAGCAGTGTCGAGGCTATCAGATTCACTTAGATTGCAAACACATTAGAGGAAAGTAAACGAAAACAAGAGTAAAGAAAAAAGAAACTTTGATTCGATTCAAATAATAATGAAAGAAAAGACTTACTTACACTGGTGTCACCCAATACAAGCTTGCTCTTATTCTTCCATGAAACTCTTCTATCCTCTCAGTTACATAAAGAAAAGTAAAATTACATTAAAAGTGAAAAAAGAACCTATGTTAAACCTATACAAAAATCTATTCTATTCTCTGCTTCATCGTTCCTCTGCCTCTGATGTGTGGGGTATTTATAGGATAGAAATGGATAAGAAACTGAGTCGAAAGATAGGGGAGCTGGCTATTTCTGGATTTGAATCCTCCCCTTATCTCTAAACTTGATTTGATATGGATATTCAATTCTGATATGCAGCTTATTAGCATTTTGATTACTAAATATAGCTTATCAAATGATAGAATTAGAAACAGTGATCAACTAAAAGTTGTATCCCTTTAAGTCTTCTTTCTGAATCATCTCGAATCATCAGATTTGAGTTTCATTGCAAAAGTTATAATTCAAATACTAAAATATATCCAGTCTAAATTTTTTCATCTCATCCATTGATCTTCTCTCTATCCGTTTATCCTTTTGAATTTTGAATTTCAGCTTTAGATTTGATGATCTATCTTTTTATCCTCAGTGAAACTGATAGGGTCTTCTTCTAATTCATTTTTCCTTTGAATTTGAATGATATATCTCATCTGATATACCTGATCTTCAGATAAGATGGCTTTTAGAATCTTTGAATTTGAATCGATCCCCTTTCTTTTGAACTTTTTGATTTAATTGGATAAATCTGTCTATCTCTCTTTTTTCTTCCTTAATTACCCTACACGCCATTAAACATAAAAATACATTAATAATAGAGTTTTATTTAAATAAAAATGCAGAAGTGTGACATATATGATATGAAAACATGCAATGCACGTGTATGATCACACCCCCACATCTATCTTTTACACATCCTCGAGTAAAATATCAAAACTAAACCTAAGAGTTTATTAGATCACTTTCGCAGTTTACGCGATTGTACTGAGCATATGCAACAAGCCGTTAAACCTCTAGGTTACCTCCTAGAGGATGAGTTTTGTCTGGTGAGGGTTTTCAGTAGATTGCACCCATAAAATCCATGAAAAAAAGAAACAAAGTGTTATTATTTTCGAAAAATATTTTGAAAAAGAGAACATATTTGAAGTATTATTATAAGAGTTCAAGTAATCTATAAGTTATAAGAAAATTAAATTTTTCATTCCTAAACTTAGTCTCTATTTAAAAACTTATTATCAATTAAAAGGTAAGAAGTCAAACTATATTTCTCATCTAGTCTATTACTTTACCCTAAGTCATATGCACATTCGTGATTGTGAAATTTTGACTAAGGGTTCTTTCACTCTAACTCTTATGCCTTATTTTATTTATTTATTTTATTTTTATATTTTTGGTACTATTATTCCTTAGTTCTACTAGGCTTTCTAATCTGCCCATGTAATGAGCCTTTAATCGGTGACTCTCAAACCGGACGGTCTTAGAGCACCAGGTGAGAAAACACCCTAAGGACTTAAGACTCGAGGAAACAAGGCCACAAAACTAAGAATTTTATTATATGGATAACATTTAGGCGTGAATACTTATACTTTATTAGGCACAAATACCGAGATTAATCAGAGGATTTTTGATATAAATACATATATTTTTTTCTTTTTTTATATAAGGCATAAGAATCTTTATTTTTGAACCCTAAGTGTGTAAGTGTATAAAGCATGTATATTTCATCAAGGTAAAAATCAAGACTAAATTACTTTTTCAAATTTTCTTCCTAACTCTGAAAATCAAACAAATAATCTTATTTTAATCAAGTATAAGAAATCCTAATATGATTCTCATATTTCTTAAAATTGACTTAATTTCTTACAAAAAATATGTCAAACTATTGCTCACTTTTCAAAAAGTTTTTTTAAGATATAAAAATGTTATTTTTTTATTTTGAATAAAAAAACCTACGTTATGTTAGAACCCTCCCCACAACTATCTCATACATCATCCTTAATGTACGAATGAATGCATAGATGCATGAAAAAGAAGAAGGAAAAGAAAAATATTACCTTAAGGTAGTGATTCCGGTGGTGGTCAGATTTGGTCAAGCGTTGCTATCAAATCAAGATAATGTGGCAGTTCATAGAACCCACCTTTATTGACCTCTTTTCTATGTATAATTACAATCCTCAATATGAATAGGATCATGAAAGATCCTATCATGAAACTTATTCCGTTTACATGACCAGTTTTAAAAAATCATCACTGAGTCATTATGGTCAATACCTATGTCCAACAAAAGAATGTGACTTGGTGGAATAATTGACTTGGATTCAAGAGTGATAGGTTCAGAAACCATTACTAACTCAGAAAAATCAACTTTGGTTCAAAAGTCTGTTTTGGTTCAAGAGTTGAGTCCAAATCAAAGAATTGAAATTCACATTTTTCTCCCATCAATGGAATGTGACAATCCAAATTTGGTGATTCAATTTTTAGATCTATGGGTACGGGAATAAATGTTAGCTCTAGAAATTGGTCCAAATTGGGTAATGATACCGGAGTCAACATAAAGTCAAAAATGAAAATTGAATTACAAGGTTGGGGATCAGGGTCATATTCACATTTAAGTTCAATTTCATTAAATGAAAAACTTGCCAATTTGTCCAAGGTTTGAAATTAGTCAAGTTCAAATTTGTGTGATGAAATTGAGTCTTGATAAAAGTCTCCAAGACACCAAAATTCTTCGTTGCTCAATATGGCTAGGGTAATTTAGAATGGTTGAATATGTGTTAGGTTGAGTTTTCTCATTCCTATCTTTCACTATATTGATATAACAACTCATTTGTACTTCTAACTTATTGATAGAGTGGAAAAAATTATTTTCAGACTGAACTAGGTTTTTCATACTCCTATCTGAGTTCATAGGTTCTTCTTATTGTTGTGGGACTTGGAACATGGAGTAAAGATCTTGGATTTGGGAGTCTTGTGGGAATTGTGAGTCCATCATTTTTAGCTTTGTTCTTGGGACTCAATCATGGCTTTTATACTTTTCATAGCCTCAGATTTTTCTTCTACTAGTTGATCTTGACTAGGAAAATTATAGGCTGAATGTTGGAATGGTAGTTTATAATATGACTCAGGGGAGTTGTATCCCCATTGACTCTATGAAGAGCAGTGAGGATTATTCTGTCTTGTTCATAGTATTGGGACTGGGGCATGTATTGATTCGAATAAGATCAATCCGGTAAACTAGGTTGGTTAAAGTTATGAAATGCTGGGTTGGTAATATCCGAGTCAAAAAAGGTCGGGGTGTAATATGGATTACCACTAAAATTGAAAAATTATTTTTATATGCCATATCACACAAGAAATGTCAAAAACAAACAAATAGACAAACAAATAAAAAGAAAAAATCTAACCTAAATTAGGGTAGACCTTAGACCTAGACGAATCCTAACTGGTTAGACTGTCCACAGGGGGTATATTACAAAATCAGACCACAAGTTATTTGGCCAGGTAGGGGAAAGATCAGTGGGAGGTATCCGTGTCTAAGCAGCGGGCCTAATTATGCCAAACCACTGTTCCTCAAGGTTTCGACTCATCAATCCCTAACCTGTGACACCGATTTTGTAAGAGTCAAATTCTAATCAACTTCCCCCTTAGGTCAGTCTCCTATTTGAGTCTAAGATATCCCTAGGGCAAATGTCTACTTAGTTTTAGTTAGACTTGAGTTAGTAAGTAAGGAGATTATTTATGGGCTAAAGGAGGGTAATAACTTCCCCACCTTATCTTGTTTATAGGACAAGCCCTTAATTCAGTTTAGTGCAGTGTACAAGTATTTAGAAAAAGTAATACTTAAGTAATATTTCATATAAGAATATGAACCTTATACTAAATGTTATGCACATATACCTTGGCTTCAGTACTCTTTGACGGTAAATAGAAAACATAACGAAATAGACACGTACCAAATGCAAAGTCTAAATTGTTTTTAGCATTGACAATCAATCTTTTACTGTTGAATTATACATGTATGTACAATGAGTTAAATAAGGAAATAAATAGTTACAAATATTTAAACTTTACAATTAAGCCAACCTGCAAAAAATATGGGTTAGCAGTTAACTTAGATTGCCAAGGGAATGTAGCAAATCTGAGGGCATATAGGCTCTGCTTTCTTGAGCAGAGTCCAAGGCCACTTATATGTCCATTGCAGCAAAAAATTTCTTGTTGTTAAACCTATATACCAAGAACAGAAAAGAAAGTAAATCAATAAAGTAAACAAAAAAAGAGTTACTTACTGTCTCTCCCCCGTAACGGCATCAAAATTTGATTGAGTTTAAACTTGCACACAGAAAATGATAGTTTAGAAATTAAGATTGAAACGTGGAAGGTACTCAATACTACCGCTGTAGCAAGTGGCTATGTGGGTCGTGATCCACAAGGAGGGACTAACAATAAAAGCGTTTTAAGTTTGTTACTTTTTGAGTTTACTTGATAATGATTAAAGTTCTTCTCTTATTATTTAAAAGTAAAGAAAAATAAAACAATGTTAATTTGTGCAGGTGATAGATAGAAAGAGATGATGTTTTGAAAAAAAATAGAAAACTAAGTTAAAGAAAGAAATAAAAAGAGTGAATAAAGGAGTTGCGAGATGATGGTGATCTAGTTAAAGGATTAAAGAAAGAAACTAAAAATTTATACTTACCTCTTCAGTGCTCCTATCCTTTGATCCATCGCTATGACTTACCTAGTCGTTGAAGACGATCAAGCATAGCATGTAGGATCTTCCCCGTTCCTGATCTACACTATGAATAAAATTGCAAGCTAAACTAATAAAGAAATGGCTATTCATTACCATAGGCCATCAAGGGCATTTGCAATGGCGAAGTAGTCTTGAGGCTATTAGATTCACTTGGATTACAAACACATTAGAGGAAAGTAAATAAAAATAAGAGCAAAGAAGAAAAAGAAACTTCAATTCGATTCAAATAACAATGAAATAAAAGACTTACTTACACTGGTGTCACCCTCAGTACAAGCTTGCTCTCATTCCTCCATGAAACTCTTCTCTCCTCTTAGTTACAAAAAGAAAAGTAAAAATTATATTAAAAGAGAAAACGAACCTAAGTTAAACCTATACAAAAATCTATTATATCCTCTGCTTTATCGTCCCTCTGCCTCTGATGTGTGGGGTAATTATAAGATGGAAATTGATAAGAAAATGAGTCAAAAGATAAGGGGAGCTGGCTATTACTGAATTTGAATCCTCCCCTTATCTCTAAACTTGATTTGATGTGGATATTCAATTCTGATATACAGCATATTAGCGTTTTGATTGCTAAATACAACTTATCAAATGATAGGAATTAGAAACAATAATCAACATATAAATTGTAGCCCTTTACGTCTTCTTTCCAAATCTTCTTGAATCATTAAATTTGAGTTTCAGTGTGAAAGTTATGATTCAAATACTAAAATGTATTCAGTTTGAATCTGAGTCTAAATTGCTTCATCTCATCCGTTGATCTTCTCTCTATCCATTTATCTTTTTAAATTTTGAATTTCAGCTTTAGATTTGATGATCTATCTCTTTATCCTCAGTAAAACCGATAGGGTCTTCTTCTAATCCATTTTTTATTTGAATTTGAATGATATTATCTCATCTAATATACCCGGTCTTTAGATTAGATGGCCTTTAGAACCTCTGGATTTGAATTATCCACTTTCTTCTGAACTTTTGGATTTAATTGGATAAATCTGTCTATTTCTCTTTTTTCTTCTTTAATTACCCTACACGCCATTAAACATGAAAATATATTAATAGCAGAGTTTTATTTAAATAAAAATGTAACAGTGTGGCACATATGATATGAAAATATGCAACGCACGTATGTGATCAGAAATCTATCCGCCGGGACTTGGATTGAGTGCTCCTCTGTACTGGCACTAATGGTAGACTCTTTTGCTTGGACTGATATAGTATCCTCTGTAATCATTTTAACCAACAGTGTTAATGATAATACTAAAAAGTGGGAACATCAAGACATTTTGATATATTACCGAGTTGAGGAGTAGGAGATGGCAAGTCTTCCAATTGAGAAGACCCTCTCGTCGCACCAGTTGGACTCACTGGAGTTTCCTCAACAATGATCTTAGGAACTTCTATACCCTCCGGCTGGGTCAGTTTCTCAATCATTTCAGCAATATTTGATGAGGTGTCACCTTCAATGGTAGTGCTACCCCTGTAAATGTCGACCAAACAAGTGTTAAAACAATATCTACATGATTGGAAAAGAAAAACGATGATTGGGGTAGAAAATAATACCCTCAGTCGTAGCGGTTTGCCAGAGCGACAGTTTCATTTAGAGCAGCTACTTGCATCTCCTCTTCCATCATATGGGAGAATTTTCTAGCATCACGAGAAGCAGGTTCGTGGCCAAAATCATAGTCATCTCCTTCAGACGATGAAGACAATACATGAACCGAGCAAGCCTCGGTAATTGGAGCTTTGCCACCAATCGGCCTAGTAGTCAGGCTGCATTCAGGGATCTTTAAAGTCGGCATCGTAACGTTTGGAGCGCCCAGTTGCATCTCTGCCCCTTCTTCTGAAGTCATCAAAGATGTTAATACAACTTTCAGTTGAGGTTCCTCTACAACTTTTATCCCTACTGAAATGGCAGGACCTCTACTACGCTGACTCTGAATGAGCGGAGGGGCTACCTCTTCCTCTTCCTCAGAATCTTCATCACCTGAGATGATCTTCTCTAGGCCCATCCCAAATCGAGAAGCTCCCTGTGATGGAATTTTAGCTTCGGACCCTTTCGTGCCTTCTCCAACTCAAGTCACCTTCAGAGGAAGATGATCTGGTATGCTTCACTGCGACTTGGCGAGATTTTCTAGCAGAACATTCTTCAGTGGTTTTTGTACCACGTTCTGACTCTTGAGCCACTTCATATCTGCCAGCCTCTTTCTCAGCCTCTAAATATTCATTCATCCCCCGTATCCGGGAAGCATTGGGACCTCTCTGGGCATTTTAATCGGATTTGATAGCCATGATGCATGAAGTGTTTATTCCAAAATCAGGCACCGTATTAGCAATGTTGTACCATGTGCAAAAGCTGAGACTCATGTAGGAGTTGAAAGTCTTTTGAGAAAGACTGAAGATGGCCCTTGTCCCTCCAGCTAAACTATAGTACCACTCCCGGGCACCTTCATATAAATTCCAGCTAAAATGAAGACTCGCATTTGGACTTCTGATATACAACTGATCGTATCCAAATTGCCTGGCAAACTGACTGGGCATATATAGTTCGATCGTGCAGCATTACCTTGTCGGAAGACCAGATACCTGGGCCAGATGTTAATTAACCACTAGAAGATCCCAGAAGACAGAGTGGTGAATCCGTCTGGACTTGCGAAGTCCAAGAATTTATCCCGATAAGATGTGTCGGGGATATCAGGAAAATAACTGGCAAGCTAATAGTTTGATCCACTCAGAATAGTTCTCTGAATGAAAACATATAATAGTGGATCCAACTCGAGTTCTCTAACCTCTGCACGAAGGGCACGAAACCTTCTGACGCTGATATCACTGTCATCAACGACGGGCAATACATAACATACCAGGCTATCAGGTATGTGTATAGAAGCTTGACTCTAGGATTGGACATTTTAAGTTGGGCTTGCCATTTTGGTCCATGAGTAGGTTGCTCTCTTTATCCACAAGAGCCTCCAGCTACCAGAACCTTCTCGTCAGCACCCACAGCCCACTTTGAATGCAGCCCGCCATTACTGGAAGAAGGGCAATAGACTGGCCATGCGCTAACAAAACTATCAGATACACCATGTTGGCAACAATTACTTCATGAGAGAGTGTTGGAACCACATGTCGCTTCAGCTATATCATCAGAAATCCACCAGCAAAGCTCTGTCAGAAATTGGGACCATGGCTTGATGATGAAAACTTTTAAAAATAACATCGGGTTTGAAAGGGTCCTCATTTGACTCCATGGTGTATGAGCTGGTGGACGCGCTGATTCTTTCTTCGATCTCTTCATTCGTGCTGGGTGCCAAATGAGTTATTGGATTCGTCTTCTTATTCAGAATGTAGAAAAGATAGCTCGCCCATGTCATTTGTTTAATTCCCCCAGACCTCCAGTCAGTTGTCTGTGCAAAATTATTAAAGTGACTCAGTACTTCCCAGTAGGTCTCATAGACCAAAGAATCATCCTTCTTCAGTAGATGCAGCTCCTCTGTAGATGGGACATATTTTTCATAAGGAGCATTCCCCATCACCAGCCCTGGGATTTCGTACATCTCACGCAAGTTGAACCCTATCTTTTTGATGAGAGTAAAGAATGTACACGTCTCTAGATTATAACGCTCCAAGACGGCATAAAAGTGAAGATTGCTTTATGGAAAACCATGCATGACAACCCTGACACCCCATATACACCCGCTTGCTCTAACAAGTCTCCAAATTATGCAATGACAAAGCTCACCATCTTTGACCATCATTGCTTCTATGTAGAAGGAATCCATTCTACTGCACAGAATTCACCAGGGGGAAATTACCCTTCGCAGCCATAAACTGATTATGAAGGTAGTCTCACGCTGAGGAGTTTCTCCTATCGGATACACGGATCTGATCAACCTGGGTTATAATCCGATTACTTCTCTACCATGGCCAGCTGGGTAAGCGGCATTAGCACCAATCTTTCCCAGAGAAACGTCCGACAAAGACTTAGTCAATTCCCAATCCATCAGTCGGCATACAGACATGTGTTGCAAATACGACAAGGGAAATATTCGCTCCATGTTGGGGAGAAGGAACCTCTGATTTTCAATCTGATGAAGCCATTTGTAATTGCCATCATACAGAACTTCCTTGTCTTCATTAATTGAATCGCCAAAGAAAAAGTCTGGCATCCTTAGTAGAGTATGGGAGTCTAATTCAAATCACCCATCCGAGAGAAGTTCCCGAAAAGTAAACATGCTAGCCCTGCTCAGCTTAGCCTATTACTCCGGGCTCTTCCCAGTAAACACTGGAGCAGTCTTTAGAAGGCTGAAAACTATGTTCAGATCTGCACCACCCATGTGTCCAAAGTGACACTTCTTGGACAGAGGGTCAGAAGAATATCTCACTGCAAAAAGAAGAACACAAAGTTAGTATCTTAAATACAGTGAGATTACTAGGTGTTAAAGTTCAAACACGGGGCTCAACATATGAGACCCTTCAATGACAAAATGCGAGGCGACATGAAGCCCGCATTTGGACTTCACACTTAGAAAAATTTTCTAAGTCCTGAGACTTGCGTCCAGAAGTCTTAAAATGTGAGGTTCGTCATACTCGCGTTTAATTCATAAACGCGAAGGTCGCGTCAATATGACAAAACACGAGGATCGCTAAATTCACATTTTGGACATCAACGCGAGAGTCACATCTACAAATCAAATGCGAGCCTGTGAAACCCGCGTCAATTTTTCAACTTCAACAGAAGTTTCAAAACTTCAAAAAGAAGTTAAGAGCTGAAGCTCTTCATATACTTAATGGTGAAAGTCATTCTACTTACCAGAAATAGGGGCCTTCTGAGAAGGAGAACCGCCCATGATGATTGGCGTAGTGGCGCCACTTGAAGAAGCAGTAGAATGCTTGCCTTTTGGGCCATTTGCACAGTGAAAATCTGTAAGAAGATTTCAGAAAGTTTGAAGCTTTATGGGTTCTGAAAAAGCTTAAGAGCTTTTGATCTTCATACGTAGGTCTGATTGGGAGAGATGAACAGTTAAGTGAATTGACTGTTGAAAGATTCGGGTCTTTTATAGGCCCCTCAATGGCCAAAATACGCGGCGCATATCTTAAGCTCAATTTGACCAAGACACGCATCTAAGGCGGCGCCCACGTTAAAGTGATGTCTGCATCTAGAAACACCCAACACGATCTTCGCGTTTCAATTACAACCGCCAGGGTCGTGTCCCAACATCAATTGAGGGTCACGTCCCAACATCAATTGAGGGTCATGTTTCAACAAGGATCGCGTCTTCATTGAGGGTCGTGTCTGAAGAAAACCAACATGATAGTCGCGTCTTCATCAAATAAGGGCCACATTCTCTCCCACTTACAAAGAGTATGTCCTTACTTCTGCAATCAGTTCAACAGTATACTGGCAAAAGTAATTGACAACTCTATTGGTTCAATAGTACACCAACAAGCAAACCAGAGCTTATACAAATGCTAGAATAAGTTTCTAAGACACTCGTGATGATCTTCCCTGGAGGCTTCAAGCAGTTCAATAATACACTCATGAAGATTGGAATCCTAACAAGATCAAGCTTGAGGCATCTCAAAAGATTGCTGGTCCAATCATTGGAAGCCTGAAATCAACATGAAGTCTAAAGTATTATGAAATCCGTCCCAGTAACCACAGAATTTTGAAAACTTTGAAGAAGGTTCTGTAGGTTGTCTAAAAATTATTAAGGACAAGTTCTCAGACGCGGACCTCACTTCAACGTGAAGGTCACATTTCAACTAAAACGCAAATCCTGCACCCATGGACAAATGTTGACTTCAAACACGAGTCTGAGCAACTTCACATTTCACCTCAAATGTGGGTCTGAACAACTCCACATTTCACCTCAAACGCGGGCCTGAGAAACTCCACGTCTCACTTCAAACGCGAGTCTAAGCAACTTCGCGTCTCAATTTAAACGCGGGTCTGAGCAACTTCACATCTCAGTTTCAACGCGTGCCTTTGAGCTTCATATTTTGACTTCATCATGATCATGAGAAGACTGTGAGCGCCGCGTCTACACAACAGCGCGAGGTCCGCGTCCAACACGAGACCAGAATTTATGTTATAACTAATGCCCATTACTGGGTTAATTAACTCTCCACATAATTTGGGAGTTTATCCTCAATATGGAGGGATTCTAGGAGACAATTATACCCCTAAGACCCCCTATAAATAGTCTCAAGAGTTAATCCTCAATTATAAAGGTAAGGTGATTGGTCACTAATGTTGCATATTTAATGTCACATTTCCATACTTATTTTAGAATAAAAGCCTGCATTGTCCTAATTATTTGTTTAATTTATTTGCAGGCCCAATCTTTAAGGAGTTGAAGAGAAATGAGCCCAAAGCCCAACAAAATTCTGAATTAAATCAGAATTAATTCACACACAATAAATCAGGGCAAAATCAAGAGGTTAAAACCAGTTGAGAAGAATCCTCTCAGGATCGATCGGTTAAAGCCAAGAATACAAGGCCATTTCTACAAAATCTCGGAGCCAAACTGCAAAACCAACTCCAGATAAAGTCAGAGGGAGACACCAGGAAGACCCACCAACAGGGTGTGGCCACCTGGACACACCCTTGCCGCAGAAACGCGGCAAAAGCCGCGTTTCTGCGGCAATCTTGGGGAGTTACGGGGAGCGTTTGCTCCCCCGACCTCCCCGGATTCTGGTTGTTGGGTTTATGCCTATAAAAGGCTTGTACTTGCACTGAAAATTGGACGCCAATGCAGAGTTAGGATCTTAGACTAGTTTTTCCATTTTATAGTTTAGTTTTTACTTTTATGTAACTTGTATGTAGCTTAGGGTAGAAGAAGATTCATGTAAGTAAGAGAGAGGGGCTGATGTTGAGAGTGACACCGACGATGTACCCTACTCCTTTCTTTCATTGTCTCAGCAAGTAATAAAGGTAAATGCTTTGTTTGTTTTCTATTCTGCTTTACTTTACATTTGTTTTTACTTCTCTCTTCCTCTTCTACTTTACCTTGGTTGTTGTTGAAGTGTACAAGTGAATTCCAAAGCAAGTCTAACTAAGCTACGTGAGAGCCATCGATAGTTCATGAAGACGTTCTCCTCTTCCAAGCTTCGCATCACTTCGTTCTTCTTATGCTTGACGATATAATGTGCACGGGGACCGAGCTCGAGTTTATGATCTATACGTTGAACGCCTCCGAAGCAAAAAGGTAGAACTTGCAAAAAGGTTTCCAAGTAAGTCATCAATCAACCTAGGTAAGTATCTCTTTACTTCTTTTCTTTTATTTCTTATTTTAGATCACCAACCACTTCCTCCAACTCTTTCTTCTCCACTTCATTGTACATAGTCGCTTTTCAACGTTTTTTGATTTTCCACCTTCTTCATCTTCCATTTTCTACTAACTTTAACTATACTTTCTCTTTCTTTTTCTTAACTTTAAAAACAGAGAAGAACTCTCGTTTGGTTTTTATAACGATTTCAATAAAACTGTAAACGCTTCCATCGTAAACCCTCCTTGTGGATCACGACCCGCATAGCCACTTGCTATAGCGGAAGAATTGAGCACTTGCACATATTCTTTCTTAAGTTCTCTAATTTTGTATTTTGTGTGCAGGTTTAGACTTCAATCAAATTTTGGCGCCGTTGCCGGGGAGGGTAAAACGTTTTTATTGAAATCTGAATTTTTATTGCAAATTTTTTAGAACTAAACGAATTTTCTTCTCTGTTGCAGGTTACAGGGCAATCAAAGCAGGAAATTGATATTGTAGTGACATACAAGTGGCCTTGGGCCTCTGCTCTAGAAAGCAGAGACCCATTGCCCTCTGAATTGCCGCGTTTCCACGGCAAAAGCCGCGGATCCGCGGCAAGGAAGAGTTGACTACTAACAGCTTTTTGCAGGGCTGCTTAGTTTGAAAAAAATTCTAGTTTGCTGCAACTTTAATTTTTCTTATATGCCATAACATAAGCCTGCTAATAATCAACAGTAAAATATTTGTTGAAAAGATAAAAAAAATCGATTAGACATTTGCATTTTAGGCACGTGTCTTTTTAATTCCTTTATTTTTTACTGTTGAAGAGTGCTGGAGCAAGGTACGTATGCATTGCATTTAGCATAGGACTCACTTCTTGATCGCTTTAAGTGATTCCTATTTACATATCTTGTACACTTGCACAAAATTATTTTAAGGGCACTAACCCATGACAAGATAAGGTGGGGATTTAATCACCCTTCCTTAGCCCAAAAATAACATTCCAAGCACTCACTAACCCAAGCCTAACTTAAAATGAGTAGACGTTGGCCCTAGGGACATCTCGGACTCAATTAGGAGATTATCCTAAGGGGAAAAGGTGTTGGAACTTGACTCTTGCCATATCAGTGTCTAGAAAAGGGATTAAGGGCTGAAAGCCCGAAGGTTGGTGGTTATTTAATTAAGGAACGTCTTTGACAGAAAACCTCCCACCAACCTTGCCCTGACCTGGCTGATTAGCTTGTGGTTAAAGTCTACATTAAACCTCCCTGGACAGTCTAACCAGTTAGGAGTCGTCTAGGTCTAGGTCTACCCTAACTTAGGTTAGAATTTTTTCTTTCTTGTTTGTTTATTTGTTTGCTTATCTTTCTTTTTTGTGTGTATTCTATTGTGTGATATGGCTTATAATAATAATTCTTTCAACTTTAATAATAATCCATATTACACACCAAGTTCATTTTCGGATATTACCAACCCGGCATATCACGACTTTAACCAACCTAGTGTGCCGGATTGGTCTTATCCGAATCAATATGACCCATACCCCCATCTAATAACTATAATTTCCATAACGATTTCAACTCTTCACCGAGTCAGTGGGGATTCACCTCCCCCGAGCATAATTTCCAACCACCTTGTCCTCCTTCTCCACCTAGTCCACAACATTTTCAAGAATCATACTCAGTTCCACCCATCCAAAACAGGAAACCATCAATTCTGGAAATGAGTATGCGTGAGTCCAAACACAAATCCCAAAATCTGATGGACTCACAATTTCACTACCACTTCCAAGACAATTCTTCATCTTTTCATCAAAACAATGAACCTATCAACTATGAAAAGATGCTTGAAGCCATGACTCAGGCTCAAAACACTCGTAATCGTGACATAGATATGATGGTCGAATCTCTACGTTCCCACCGTCCTGATGTCACTAACTATTCTGTTAGAGCCGAAGAGTCATCTAGTTTTGGAAATCAAGATTCCATTTCAGAACAACCACTTGAACTTGCCCAAACTCCAAATTTTGAAAAAGATATTGATAGTTTAGCAAGTTCTCCTTTTTCTGAAATAGAACTTGAGAATGAATATGATCTTGAACCCCAACTTAGTGATTCAATGCTTCTTCCTGATTCAATAATGACTCCGGTATCTTTACCTGACTTCAATTTTTTTTCGGAGTCGACATTGGATCCTGTCCCAATTCATAATGAAATTGAATCACCCATCTTTGAGGATCATATTGAACTTGACCAATTATACACTTTTGAAGATCCTATTGACAAATTGGCAAGTTCTCCATTTTTTGATATTGAACTCAATGAGATATGTGATCTAGATTCTCAAATCTGTGATCCAGTTCAACTTTCTGAATCAATCTTGACTCCAGTTTTGTTACCAAACTTGAGTAATATTTTAGAGTCAGTTTTGATTCCTCCACCTATCATTCCTGAACTGGAATCATGCACATTAAGTCACATTTCATTGTTAGAAAATAGATGTGGACTAGAGTTTCAACTTCTTGACTTGGACCCGCTCCTTGAACCAATTTCGACTCCTGAACCTTTAGTTGACTTAAGTCACCTTCCTGAGTCGGTATTAGTTCCTGTCCTTTCTGAGTCCAAGTCAACCGTTCTATCAGTTCATACTCCATTCTGGGACGAGGTGGTTGACAAATTTGACTCCGAAATCAATTATGGAATATGAAAATTAGATGGGGTTAAATATTTAATAAGATCCTTTATGGACACATCTTTTTAGTGGGTTATATTAGAATAATTTCTGGTGGGTTCCCCCGAGACCCAAGAAAAGTTGATTGGGCCGCGTTTCGTGGACCAATCAGACCACCACCGGAACCACCACCTTAAGGTAACCTTTTCCTTCCCTTTCTTCTTTTTCATGCATCTATGCATTAATTCATACATTGAGGACAATGCATGAGATAGGTGTGGGGGAGGGTCTAACATAACTTTTCTTTTTCTTTAAAAAAAAAAAATAAACATTTTTCTTTACTTTTAAAAAGACTTTTTGAAAAATAGAAACAATATTTTGACTTATTTTTGTAAGAAATTAAGTTAATTTTAAGGAATAGGAAAATCCAAATTATGATTTCTTATACTTGGTCAAAAGAAGATTATTTGTTTGATTTTTAGAGTTAGGAAGATAATTTGTCAAAGTAATTTGGTCTTGATCTTTACCTGGATGAAATATGCACACTTCATACACTTACACACTTAGGGTTCAAAAACAAAGATTCTTATGCCTTATAAAAAAATATATATATATATAAAAAATGAACAAGTTTAATTATTGATTAGCTAGGTGCTTTGGCCTAAGCAAGCCTTAGTATTTATGCGAAAGATAATTAGATAAGTTTGAGAAAAAAATAAAAAAAATGAATAAGTCTAATTATTGATTAGCTAGGTGCTTTGGCCTAAGCAAGCCTTAGTATTTATGCGAAAGATGATTAGATCCTCTGATTAAGCTGGGTATTTGTGCCCAATAAAGCATAAGTATTCACGCCTAAAAGGGATTCATATAATAAAATCCTTAGTTTTGTGGCCTTGTTTGCTCGAGTCCTTAAGTCCTGGGGGTGTTTTCTCACCTGGTGCCCTAAGACCGTTTGGTTTGGGAGTCATCGATTAGAGGCTCGTTACATGGGCAGATTAGAAAGCCTAATAGAACTAAGGAATAATACCACAAAAAAAAAAAGTATATATATAAATAAGTAAGGCATAAGAGTTAGAGTTAATGAACCCTTAGTCAAAATTTTCACAGTCACAAGGTGCATATGACTTAGGGTAAAGTAATAGATTAGATGAGAAGTACAATTTGACTCCTTACTTTGATTGATAACAAATTTTTGAATAGAGACTAAGTTTAGGAATGAAAAATTCGGGTTTCCTATAACTTATAGATTGCTTAGATCTTACAATCATATTTCAAATATTTTTCTCTTTCAAAATGCTTTTCGAAAATACTAACTCTTTATTTCCCTTTCTTTATGGATTTTGTGGGTGCAATCCGCTGAAAACCCTCACGAGACAAAACTCGTCCTCTAGGGGAAACCTAGAGGTTTAACGGCTTGTTGCACATGCTCAGTGCAATCGCGCGACCTGCGAAAGTGGTCTAATAATTCTTAGTATAATTTAGTTGTTTTGCTCGAGGACGAGCAAAAGATAGGTATGGGGGTGTGATTGGTCACTAATGTTGCATATTTAATGTCACATTTCCATACTTATTTTAGAATAAAAGCCTGCATTGTCCTAATTATTTGTTTAATTTATTTGCAGGCCCAATCTTTAAGGAGTTGAAGAGAAATGAGCCCAAAGCCCAACAAAAATTCTGAATTAAATCAGAATTAATTCGCACACAATAAATCAGGGCAAAATCAAGAGGTTGAAACCGGTTGAGAAGAATCCTCTCAGGATCGATCGGTTAAAGCCAAGAATCCAAGGCCATTTCTATAAAATCTCGGAGCCAAACTACAAAACCAACTCCAGATAAAGTCAGAGGGAGACACCAGGAAGACCCACCAACAGGGTGTGTCCACCTGGCCACACCCTTGCCGCAGAAACGCGGCAAAAGCCGCGTTTCTGCGGCAATTGGGGAGTTACGGGAGCGTTTGCTCCCCCGACCTCCCGGGATTCTGGTTGTTGGGTTTATGCCTATGAAAGGCTTGTACTTGCGCTGAAAATTGGACGCCAATGCAGAGTTAGGATCTTAGACTAGTTTTTCCATTTTGTAGTTTAGTTTTTACTTTTATGTAACTTGTATGTAGCTTAGGGTAGAAGAAGATTCATGTAAGTATGAGAGAGGGGCTGATGTTGAGAGTGACACCGACGATGTACCCTACTCCTTTCTTTCATTGTCTCAGCAAGTAATAAAGGTAAATGCTTTGTTTGTTTTCTATTCTGCTTTACTTTACATTTGTTTTTACTTCTCTCTTCCTCTTCTACTTTACCTTGGTTGTTGTTGAAGTGTACAAGTGAATTCCAAAGCAAGTCTAACTAAGCTACGTGAGAGCCATCGATAGTTCATGAAGACGTTCTCCTCTTCCAAGCTTCGCATCACTTCGTTCTTCTTATGCTTGACGATATAATGTGCACGGGGACCGAGCTCGAGTTTATGATCTATACGTTGAACGCCTCCGAAGCAAAAAGGTAGAACTTGCAAAAAGGTTTCCAATTAAGTCATCAATCAACCTAGGTAAGTATCTCTTTACTTCTTTTCTTTTATTTCTTAGTTTAGATCACCAACCACTTCCTCCAACTCTTTCTTCTCCACTTCATTGTACATAGTCGCTTTTCATCGTTTTCTGATTTTCCACCTTCTTCATCTTCCATTTTCTACTAACTTTAACTATACTTTCTCTTTCTTTTTCTTAACTTAAAAACAGAGAAGAACTCTCGTTTGGTTTTTATAACTATTTCAATAAAACTGTAAACGCTTCCATCGCAAACCCTCCTTGTGGATCACGACCCGCATAGCCACTTGCTATAGCGGAAGAATTGAGCACTTGCACATATTCTTTCTTAAGTTCTCTAATTTCGTATTTTGTGTGCAGGTTTAGCTTCAATCATAAGGGAGCTTCTTTCTGGAGACGCTGGGCTGAGAATTCTCAAACTAAAAGCTTCTTTTTTTCAACCTCACAGGTTCAGAAAGAGAGAGAAAGAGAAATCAGTGAACTCTAAACACTTTGTGTATTAAAAACAGAGTTCTTTTCTATATTTTTTTAGAGCACCCTGAAGCAAATCTCAAAGAGAAGCTTGTCGTTTAGCCAGTCAACGGAGAATAAGAATCACTCTCCATCGCCACATCAAGAACCTAGCTTTAAACAACAGGGAGATCTAGATATTCTCTTTTCTTTTATAATCAGAATTTTGATCCGTTGTAACTTTCTTTTCATATCAAAGAAATTTTACACGCTTCAATTTTTTCTGACCAAACACCAATCCTTTAAGGATCCTCATGACAAAAATGGGATCGTTAAATTCCAGACTAGCAAATTGGGAGATATTGTTATTAAGTACAATATGACCTTTGTTTCTCAAAAGGCAGTGAAAGGTCAGGCCCTTGCAGATTTTCTAGCTACTTATCCAGTTTTGGAGACTTCAAAACTTCATGAAGATATCCTGGATGAGGTTGTTGAGGCCAACATAATTTCAACTGATGAAGTTGGTAAATTTTCTTTGATGGTGTTTCAAGAATAGGCCCTAAATGCAAGGTGGTCGCAGGGGTAGGGATGGTGTTTATCTCGCCCCATATTGATTTACTTCTTCGCGCCTTTTCATTAATAGAACCTTATTCTAATAATGTGGCCGAATACAACGCTCTGCTTATCGGCCTCTCGCTTGCTAAAGAAATGGAGCTACACTACTGATTAGTCTACGATATTGCATCATTACATCACATTTTTCTACCAATTTATAAATAAAATGACGCTTCTCACCCATGTTTTGGTCCATTTTGTAGATTATCAAGAGTCAGAGGCAAAGGAGTAATAAGAGCCTAATTTTATTTTGAATAATTAAATCTCATTTCTTGGAGACTAAGCTAGAGAGTTTCTAGAAGATGCATTAGACTCAGAAATTCTGGGCAAATCTGACAAAAATTCGGATCCAAGATTACCCAAATCCGAGACTATACAGAAGCTTTTCGAGAACAGACAAAATCAAAGACCAAAATCAGGGACGTGGCTCCCTGGTTTTACACGGATCTGCGGCCCAATAGTGCAGCCACGTGTCGATCTTTGACACGTGGCCTCGTCTCATCTTCTGGAACCTCCTTCTGCCTATAAATATCCCTACAGAGATCTGAGACGCAAGCAGATAGAGTTATAGGCTAGGATTTCTCTCTTCTAGTTTTAGAGTAGGATTTTTCTCTTTTCTTTTGAATTTTTTCTTTTTTTTAGATCTTGTAGTAGGGCTGAGTTGACTCTAAGGGAGAGAGAGATATTAATATAATGGTGAGTCACAATCCATATAAAGGTGTCACCTTTCTTCTCTATTTATAATCTTCTTCATTTTCTACATGATACTTAGCTAGTTTTCTTATCATGGCAATCTAACTATTAACCACTAACTAGATAACTACTTGCTTGATAATTCTCATGAATCTAATAACCTCTAGTAGGCCTTAATCTTGTAAGAGTCATTGATTCATGATGATGGTTCTAACACTCTAACACTTTAACACCTAATTATAAACAAGCTAACTTGCAATGTCATCTTTATTTCATGCTCATCTTTACTTGATTTTGATGATCTAATAGTAGCTTGCAACTTATTGTGTGGAATGGATGTGTTTAGATGTGGAAGCACAATCACATGTTCTATGCTTTGTAATGCTCTTGAAGTCAAGGACTAGTGAGGGTCAAAAATCCATGTGAGGCAACTATCACCACGAGGTTAGTATATTAGTAGAATAATTAGTAGTTAGTAGCCATGAGTTTTCTTTCATTATTTTTCTTCTTTTTTTCTTTACTTTATTTCACAAACAATTTTTAAAATCTTTTTATCATTGTTTTCATCACTTCTTCTTAGTTCACCTTTGTTTTTATCATTTTCTTCACAACAAGTTTCATTTTTGTTTTTAAACCCACTTTCTAAATCGCTTCACTTTTTCTTTCACCTTCCACATTGTTACTTTTCGTGTTTCACCGTCACTTCTATTTTCTATTTATTTCTTTTACTACTTTATTATTTTTTAGTTTTCATTGCCTTCTCACCTATCACTTCCAGATTTCTTTTCTTTTTCTTTCTCTCTTTCTTTAACAAAGAAAAACTTGTTAACATACGACATGAATAAGAAATGTTAAAGCTTCATCGCCTCCCGTCCATGTGGATTCGACCCATTGAGTTAATGTTATAATAGAAGCACTAACGCTTTTCATTGAATTTACAAAAACACACATTTTCAATTATTGGTTTCACCCTGATAAAAAAATGGCGCCGTTGCTTGAGACGGGAACGGTTAAAACTCACATTTTGTTAACATTTTCTTCTCTGTTTTGGTGTGCAGGTCAATTTTTAAAGAAATTAATTATTGCAAAAGCCTAGTCTTGCTTGCATCTCCCTGCTCTAAAAGCAGGGAGATTAACTCCATAATTTTGCCCCGCCATAGACTCGGGAGCCACAAAAATGAGGCCAATCCTGGGTCTCTGGTCTTTGAGTTTTGCAGGGTGCTTTAAGTGTTCATGTATTGCTATATTCTTTTGTTAGTTTTCAATAATTTTGCCTGCAACACTACAATAATTAAAGAACTGAAATTGATAATTGGACGTTTTTAATACAGTTTAGAGATTTGTATTTAGGCACGTGTCTATTTCATACTATTTTATGTTCTGTTGTTGTGATCTAGACTGAAGTGTACACATGGCATTACATATAGCGTAGGACAAATACGTGGATGATTTACTCACTTTGTGTGTTATTCTTACCTATATTGCACACTTGCATGAATCGAACTTAAAGGTATAACCCAATATAAGATAAGGTGGGAAAGTCATTACCCTCCCTTAGTCTAAAATACCTCCCCATTCACACAACCTAAGTCTTAATAAAAATTGAAAGACGTTGGCCCCTAGGGACATCTCGGACTCACTAAGAGATTGACCGAGGGTGAAACTTATGAGAACCATACTCTTCTGAAATCGGTGTCTAAAGCTTAAGAGGTTAGGCCTCAAAGATACCATGGTTTGGCGTAATTAATGCCCATTTCTTATGCACGGATACCTCCCGCCGTATTTTGTCCCTGTTGGAACTTACAGTTTGATAGATTTTGATGATGGATAACAAAAGTGATACAGATGCATTGGAGCTCTATCTCAAGAGTTTATACTGAGTTCTGGTTGCTCAAGCTGATATAAAGACTTTGACTATTTTTGTGTATTTTTAGAATTTTATTAAAACCTTGATCACACACACAATATAGTCATATAGTCGACTTATCCCCTAGTCTAGTCGACTAATATATCTTCTAGTCGACTTGATCTTTTATATAGTCCACTAAGTCTTTTCACAAAAATATATCAGTTCTCTATTTGTTTACTGTTAGCAGTATTAGTTGACTTACCTACACTACTAGTCGACTATCTCAAGTTGTAGTCGACTAACCCTTTCTGCTGGTCGACTAATTATAATTTCTAGAAACTAATCATCCGATCAGTCTTGATATAATCGACTTGCTTTCTTAAGTAGTTGACTAAGACAGGCAAAAGTTGTTCTTCTAGTCAACTACTCTTATACCCTAGTCAACTAATAGTAATTTCTGACTGTTAAACAGTTATTGATTTTCTGGTGTTTTATTCATCGTTCTGATTTTCAAATTTAAGTTGATAACTTCCCTAATTGATCACTGATTCCACCTATAAATAGGGATGTTATCCTAGGATAAATGCACCAACTCAAAACACAAGTTTTCTGCCCAAAACTCTATTCAAAAATTCTATTTTTCAGAAAACTTGCTTCTACTTTCTGTCTTCACACAATTCCTATTCTATTGTGAAAAATTCTGAGAGTCCACCTGTAAGAGACCTTGTTCACAATCACTTACAAGATTCAAGGTTTATAGGATTCATTGTATTCATTCAAAGAGTTGTTATCTTCTTGGTGTAGAGAAGAGTTGTACAGATTTGACAAAGGCTGTTTTGTCAAATAGTGTACAAGGAGTTAATTTTGGGGATATCAAAATCAGGATAAGAAAAATCTCAAGCGGGTTGCTTGGGGCTTGACGTAAGTCACAAGAATCGAACCAGGATAAAATCTCTTATGTTTGCGTTAGCATTTTTCTGAGATTTTTTCTGTATATTTACTTTCCTACAAGTAATTTATTTTAAAAGTTTATAAACATTATTCACCCCCCTCTAGTGTTTGTATTGCCTTGTTTATAGATCCTACAGCCCTACCTAGCCGATTAGCTCGTAGTCATATTCATACAATAACCTCCCTCGGGCAATCGACCAGTTAGGAGTCGCCTAGGTCTAGGTCAACCCTAGTATAGGCTTGATTTTGATTTTTTTCTTTCTTTTTGTTTGTTTGATTGCTTTTGCTATTTTGTTTATGTTTGTTTATGAAATAAATTTTAACAATAATTCTTTCACCCCATAATAGGAATTCATGCTTCACATCAACCTCATTTGATTCGAATAACTCCAACCCACCTTTGAATAACATGAACCAATCAAATAATCTGGATTTGATTTATTCGACTCAATATAATCCATACCTCCAAGCTTATGACCAAAATTTTCAAAATAATTTTAACTCTTCACAGAGTCAATGGGAATTTACCTCCCCCGAGTCTAATTTTTATTCACTTTGTCCACAATTTCTATAATTTTCACAATATTCATTCCCTAATTTTGCTTCCTATACTCCTTTTTCAGAACGACCCATTGAAGAAAAATCCAAGTTAGAAAAGAGTATGGAGATCATACAAGTCATGCTTGAGTCCCAACAAAACAAACTCGACTAACAATATTCACAAACTTTTTCACATCATGCTTCCTATACTCCTTTTCTACAACAACCCATAGAAGAAAAATCTGAGTTAGAAAACAGTATAGAAGCTATGCAGGAGGCCGAATGAAAATTTTAGGAACTGTTGGCCTCTTCAATTCCACAATATTTTTAAAAGTCATACTCAGTCCCCCACCTTTTCAAAATGACCAATCACCAGTCTTGGACACGAGTATAGAACTCTTGCATGAGTACGAGCAACAACCTTAAAATTTGATAGACTCATGACTTCACTAAAATTTTTAAAACCAACCTTCATACCCATCTTTTCATGCCCAATCACAATAAAATGATGAACCAATCGACTTTGAAAAGATGATTAAAGCCATGACTCAAGTTCAAATAGCTCATAATCAAGAAATAGATATAATGTTCAACACTCCACTCTTTGACTATTCCTGACGTCGCTAACCTTTCTGTTAGGAACCAAGAATCATGTTGTTTTGAAAATAAGGATTCATACTCATGATCAATTCAAAATGAAAACCCATCAATCTTGAAAAATAGTATAAAATTCCTAAGTGAGACCAAGCAACAATCTCATACCTTGTTGGACTCACCATTTCCTCTGAATCAAGCTTCACATACTTCCTTTCTAGAATATCCAACTAAAAAAATCTACTATGGAAATGAGTATGGAAGTCTTACGTGAGTCTGAGTAACAATCTAAAAATTTGATGGACTCACAATTTCACCACAATTTTCAAAACCAACTTCCATGCTCACCTTCTCAAAAAGAACCGATTGCAAAGAGTATAGGAGAAATGATTCAGACTCAAAATTTTGTCACCCGGCCTATCAGTAGGTTAGATTCAATATTGAGCAAATTGATCAATAGGAGTAAGGGAATCTCTCTTGTCAACTGTTGACCAATCTTTATTTCTCTAACTCTATCAATTGGACCAAAGAATCATGTTGTTTTGAAAAATAAGATTCAATTTTAGCATACCCATTTGAACTTGACCAAAATCAGAATTTTAAGAATAACATTGATATTTTGGCATGTTATTCCTTTCCTAAAATTGAACTTGAGCATGAATATGATCATGAATCTCAACTTGGCAATTCAATTTTATTTCTTAATTCAATATTGAGTCTGAAATCTTAGCCTTATTTTCATCAGTTCCCCGAGTCAGTATTGCATCCTGTGCCTGTCCATCACGAAATTGAATCACCAATCTTTCTAGATCAATATATTGAACTTGACAAATTCCATATTTTGAGAGTCACATTAACAAATTGGCAAGTTTTTCTTTCAAAGAAATTGAACTCAAATAAGAATTTGACTTTGATCCTCAAATTTGTGATCCAGTTCAAATTTCTGAATCAATATTGACTCCTGTTTTGCTATCCAAATTGAGCAACATTTTAGAGTCAGTTTTGATTCTCATACCTGTCATTCCTGAACTTGAATCACCAACCTTAGGAAGTCACATTATGTTGTAGGAAAATGAATGTGGACTTGAGTTTTAACTTCTTGATTTGGACCCACTTTCTGAACAAATTTTGACTCCTGAGCCTTCACTTGACTTCAGTCAATTTTCTGAGTTGATCATAGTTCCTGTACTTCCTGAGTCCAAATTTATCATTCCATCTTTTCACACTCCATTCTAGGATAAAGGTGTTATAAATAATGACTATAAAATTATTTTAAAAATTTTAAAATTAGATGGAGTAAAATTCTTAATAAAAATCATCCATGTGCACATCATCATAATGGGTTATATTAGAGGGGTCTCTGGTCGGTTCCTGCGAACTCCACGTAATTTGAATTGGGCCGCATTTCGTGGACGAATTAGACTACTACCGGTACCTCCACCTTGAGGTCATTTTTTCTTACCTCTTTATTTGTTTCATGCATGCATACATTCACGACACATTGAGGATAATGCATGAGATAAGTGAGGGGGAGGGTCTACTAACATAGAGTTTTTAGATTTTCTTTCTTTTTCACTTCTTTTAGGATATTCTTAAAATTTTTCCGAGGTTTTAGATTTTCTTTCTTTTTTAATTCTTTAAGGATATTCTTAGAATTTTTCCTTTTGTATAGGATTTTCCCTTTCTTTAAAATTTTTCCTTCTTTAAAAGCTTTTGAAACAAGGAACAAAGTTTTGACCTATTTTAAAAAAATTAAGATGATCTTAGAAATTAAGGAAGCCTTAAATTATGGCATCTTAAACTTAGTCGAAATAATGGACCTTGTTTAAGATTATAGGTTAAGTAAGATAGATTAGAAAGATAATTTTATCTTAATTTTTTGTCTTAGAGAGTATGCACTTCACACTTACACATTTTTGAGATGGAAACAAAGACCTAAAATGCCATAAAAATGAATAAATAAAATATATTTATAGTATATATGAAGAAAAAATCACTTATTAAACTGGATAAGAAACAAATAATCTTACTTAATTTTGTGGTCTTATTTACTCGAGTCCTTAAACCCGAGAGATGTTTTCTAATAGTAGCTTGGAAATTGTTATGTGAAATGAATGTGTTTGGATGTGAAAGAACAAACTCATGTTCCATGCTTTGTAATGCGCTTGAAGTCAAGGACTAGTGATGGTCAAAGATTAATGAGAGGCAACTATCACTAAGAGGTTAGCATGTTAGTGGAGCAATTAGTAGTTAGTAGTCATGAGTTTTCTTTTATTGTTTCCCTTCTTCTTTTCTTTACTTTGTTTCACAAACAATTTTCAAAATCTTTTTATCGTTGTTTTCATCACTTCTTCTTAGTTCATCTTTGTTTTCATCATCTTCTTCACAACAAGTTTTATTTTTGTTTTTAAACCCACTTTCTAAATCACTTCACTTTTTCTTTCACCTTTCACATTGCTTCTTTTCGTGTTTCACCATCACTTCTATTTTCTATTTTATTTCTTTCGCCACTTCTTTATTGTTTTTTATATCGTCATTTTCATCGTCTTCTCACCTATCACTTCTAGATTTCTTTTCCTTTCTCTCTTTCTTTAACAAAGAAGTGTTGGCCTAGAGGCCCTTCACTCTAGTTTTGATGATGATTAACTCATGTAGTTATTGTTTACTAATAATCTTGTGATATTTAGTTTCAGATATTTGATCAAGATATCAGTAGGTGATTAGCTTCATCAAAGGTGTTTTGGAGCTTTCACATGGTAATTCAAGAGCTCGAGCGTCAAGATCGCATGTAGCACTCGGTTGGAGTCAAGCTTGTTGGATCGAGTCAACTTAGAGACGGAGTACTACAAGAAAATATCGGTTTGTTTAGTTAAGATTTTGTTTAGATCATTGTAAAGATTAGATAGTGTTGAGATGCTCAAGTTCACAAGACACACAAGTTTAAAGTTTCATGTTTTGGTTTTTGGTTTAACCGGTTTCGATTTTTCATATATATGGTTTTCATGTATAGATAGAATCAAAACAAGTTTACATGGTTTAATGTATATTAGATTTCTTCTATATACATCTATGCTTCATCTATTCAGAAAAACTTATTTTGATAGTCTATTTCATGAGTTTGGAGCTTTGTATTTAAACAAAACTTATTTTTGGATTTCTTGTCAAAAATATAGTTATAATTCTTTACATGTATATTGGATTCTATCCATATACAACATGCTTAAAGTTGTTTAAATATCATGTTTTTGTATTTACATGTGTTTTGGAGAAATCGGATTTCCATCTCAAAAATCCAAGTTTTGGAAAATACAGATTTTGGTTTAAAGAAAATTTTCTATCTCACAAAAATGGTTCAAATTATTTGAAATATGTGTTGAATTTTGTCACATTATATTTCAAAGATCTAATAAGAACTAATGTTTGTGAAATTTATGTGATTTTATGGGATTTAATTAAAGATAAAAACCCGAGTTTTTAATCCCTAAAAAAATTGACCAGGCTGTCTGCCGGTCGACCGGTCCGGTCGACTAACGTGCACAAAACGTGCATGCAGCCTTTGGCTGGAGGCCGGTCAACCGGGTCGGTCGACCGCTAGAGAACTTTTGTTCTCTGAAATGGCCCCGGTTGACCGTCCGGTCGACTGGTAGAGAGCTCTGCTCTCTGTATTCAACTCCGATTGACTGAGTGGTCGACCGGCCAGAGAGTCGTTGCTCTCTGGATTCAAGCCGGTCAACTGGGCGGTCGACCGATGGGCTCAATGGTCATAAATTTCACTGTTGGCCGGTCGATCGCCCGGTCAACCGGAAGGGCAATTTTGCCCTTTGCCTGCTGCCAACGGGCAGATTGTTATAGGGCTATAAATACCCCATATTTGAGCTTATTTTTAACAAGTTTTTCAAGAGCAAAAATTCTCATCTTTCTAGTGTTTAACAGCAAGTTTTCAAAGGACTTTTTGAGTTTAAAAGATTATTCTTTATTTGTTTTTAAAGTGTTGAAATTTCAAAGAAAATAGAGTCTTTTGGGAATTGATTTTTTATCTAAATTTCTATATCTATTTGGAGATTTTCCCAAGTGATTTTCTTTGTTCAAAATACTTTATTTTCTCACACTTGAGCTTATCTATCTATCCTATCTATTAGGATCTATTTTGTGAGAAAATTGGTTTGTGGTTGTGGAAACCACCAAGTGTTGTAAACCCTCCTTTATTTGTGATATCCCTCTAGTGAGAGATGATTGTGTTGATATCCCTCTTAGAGAAGAGGTGATTATTGGAGTGGTGGCTAAGTGCCTTATCCCTCAAGTGTGAGGTTGATATTTGTTTGGCTAAGTGCCTATCCCTCTAAGTGTAGAGGTGATTTGTGTTGTGTCTTGCCTCTAGTGAGAGGTTGTATTGTTGGAGAGAGGAGTTGTGTACTCCCAAATTGTATTTATCCAAATCCTCAGTGAAGGTTCCCTATATGGGAAGTCCTGTGTGGACGAGTTAGTGGAAATCTTTCTGTGTGAAAGCGAGGAGTAGAGCTGGGTGCTCGAACCTCGAAACATATCCTTGTGTTTGCGTTTGATCCACTTTCTCTAACTCTCTCTCTTATATTGTGCCTTGTTCATATTGTTCATATCATATACATCTTTGTATTGATTGTGTGTGTCGTACTTGTGTTGAACCAATAGAGCTTCATATAGCACCTCAACTCTTATTCATAGGAATCAAGATGAGTTAGTCTAGAGCCCTTCACCGGAAATTCGGCTACACTCTTTGGTTACACTAAGTGTGTTGCAATTAGTTTTTAAATTCCGCATCATTTGTCATTAGATTAGCCTTACACATATTCACCCCCCTCTAGGTGTACTTTCAATTAATATCAGAGCCTACGCTCCTGATATTAGGTTTAACCACCTAGGAGTGAGATCTTGGTTAGATAATCTATCATTTGCATTGGCACACTTATTTGTTTACACACTCATAGACTTCATGACCCCTCCTATGTATGATACTTTCAATATTGATGTTTGGAAAGTTAGGATGTCCATGTATCTAAAAACCCTAGGCTTACATGTTTTCCTTGCCGCTACCAAGAAATCCTATCTTGGTAATAGCAAGCATATAGAGGCCAATGTACAAGCCCTAACGGCACTTAGAAGCACATAAAGCAAAGAATATTTGTGTTTAGTTTCTCATTGTGATTCCGCCTTTGTAGTGTGGAACATGTTGCCCTCTCCCGCGTTCCAAAAGACAAATCATGTGGAGATGGAATCTAGTGGAGGAGAATCTGAACAACAATGCTACATGGTCTGAGGGAATGACTCCCTTGAGGTAAATTCGGAATCTCAACTAGATGATTGTGCTAATTCTTCCGGCGATGATCACATTGATGCCGATGCTTTAAATGAGAACTTTCCATTGTGTGTGAAAAATTATTAGAGAAATATAAAGCATGGAAAAAGAAAGTTTTGGACTTAATAAAGAAATAAGGATTTGGTTTCAAAACTTGATTTGGTTTTGCAAGAGAGGGATGAGATTTCAAGTGAACGTGACTCACTTAAATCTCAACTTAACCTTACCCTAAAAGAAAATGAAATTTTGAAAACCAAAAATAATTGTGAAATTCTTTTGAAGAAAAATGAGGTTTTATCTTCAAAACTTGATTTTGTGGTAAAAGAAAATGAATCTTTGAAAAACAAAATTATTTCTATTTTAAAAGAATTGGATTTAATTTCTAAAGAAAATAAATCTTTAAAAATTGATATTGACACACAAGTTTGCCATGTTTCACCACCTAGTGTATCATTGCATGCACCTCTTCTTCTAACAAAGAAAATGATATAAATATTTTGAAGAAGAATGTTGATTGTTTGGGCTCCACTTTGAGCCAATGTACCATGAACCACACACGTTTGGAATCTATGTTTCGAAAGAAACTAGTTCCACCTATGCATGCACACCATACAAGGCATACACATGCTCCTCACATTCACACTCATAACATTTTGTATACTCATGTGTACACTTGTACACATTGTGGACGTAAGGGCCACCTTACAAAATTTTGTTTTGATAGAATTAAAGATTCAAATTTTGCAAATAGATTTATTTGGGTTAGGAAAGGAGCTAACCCCCATGGACCCAAAAAGGATGGGTACCAAAAGCCACTCCTATCTTTGATGTAGGTGGGGGCTCTCACATGACGTGAGAGTTATTGGTGCCTTGAGGTGGATGCGTTCCGAGCTTAATGGTGACTAATTTGGATGCATCACTTTCAAGGGGAGTTTGGTGGGAGGACCACATTGATTTAGAGCCTAGAGATTTGCCATCATGGTTTTTGGTAACGATCTCTAAACTCCAATTTAGTTTACATGCTTTCATATAATTAATTTTTTTTGCATGTCATGTTTTTATGATTATTATGTTAAATGTCATGATAATTAGACTATTGACATACATGTATAGTATTGGAAACACCCATGTTTATATGAACTTATATTGAGTGTTCTCACTATGGTTTAGCTATTGTTTATATCATAGCTCTAATAGCATGTGTATCAACATAATGATCATATTGGTTTTTGTTTATGATCTTTCGCACTTCATATTTTGATTACATATTTATATGTAATTTTTCATTAAAACTTGTGTATATACTTGTACAACTAGTGAGCCACAAATTGATTATTATATGTTTGTACTTGATTGCTCATTTGTACCCCTTAGATGTACTAATATAGCCTAGTTTTGATGATTCATGCATTTTAATTTGTATTCCCTATTTTTGGACATGGTTTTTGTGATAATGTGTTTTAGCTTCATGTATACGTTAATTTTGTCAAAACTATTGGATATACATGTATAACCTTGAGTCATTTGCCTTTCATGCAATATTCTTTTATGGACTCAATTGTATTTGGATATATATGTATGCCTTTAGTTTTGACAAAACATATATATGCCTTGGAGTTAGTTTTATTTTGATAAAAATTAATTTTTTTAAAAGGAATGTCATATTGAGCTTTATTGCCTATTCCCATGATTTTGTGATTACATAATTCTTACACTCACATTACTTGATGTTTTCTCATGACTTTGTTTTCATAAGTATGATAGTATTTTATTGACTTTGAGTGTCGATGGTCGTGTTACTTACATGTTTTTCATCGAATATATTCTTATTTTATTCCTTACTTGAAGAATTTCATACTAGTTTTCAAGTTTTTCATAAAATTAGTTCGTATTCTTCATTTTGGTAGAGTTTTCAAATATGCTAAAGTTATTTTTTAAATTTATTTTTGAAAACCCCTACCCATCATGGATGGTTGGATGGGCGATCATGCCTTGTATGCGTAATTGAAAATCATTTTAACATGTGCATGAATAGGGTGGTATTTATGAGTTATACACTTGACTCTCATTATATTTTCAATTGTAATCACAATTGATATTTATTTTGTATACTCATATGTATTTCTATATATGCATGTTTCAACTTCAAACAATTTCAATTTAGATTGGTATTTATATTTTCATACATATATATGTGTTTTGATTGTGCTTATTATATCTTTATATCTTTGAGCACAAATTTTGTTATGCTAAGCTTGATTTAGTCCTTAATGACAATTATTTTTGAATTCGTATCTTATACAAGCGTATGCATCATTTTCATTGGTATTTCATAAAGGGGGAGAAAATTCATGTTTTACCTTTCAATCGGTTTTGTTTACCATTGGTATCTTACTCTCACTCTTTATGTTAAAAATGATATCTTAGTTTTCATTTGATTTCCTACGCTCCTAATGAAAATTATTTTCAATTGGTATATGTTTCATTTTCAATATTGATATCAAAAATCTTAAATTGATATTATTCTCTATTTGGTTTCTTTATTGCAAAATGATTTTAGTGTTTAACTAAAAAGATTGGTTTATGTTTTTTAATTGGTATCAAAAGTGTAAAATATTTTCAATTGGTACAAATTTTTACAATTGGTATTAGAGATTTCCTATATATTTATATCTTTCAATTGGTATCAAAATTTTTTTGGTTTCTTCAAAATGTTTAGTTTAATTTCAATTGGTATCATAAATTGGTATCATAATATTTGATGTATACCTTCATACAAAATTGATATATTTTTCAGTTTGTATCATATTATTTTGATTTATGCAAAAAGAGAAAAATATTATTTATGCCCTTTATTGTTTGTACCCCTTTGTTGATGAATTGACAAAAAGGGGAGAGAAATTTTGAAGTTTGATATATGCATGTTTGTTTAAATTTGTTACCTTTTACCATTAGTATCAAGAGCATCTTTTGTTGGTATCAAGAGCTTTTGTTGGTATCAAGAGCAACATTTTTTTAAGAACATTTTTATTTTAAAATTGGTATCAAGAGTATGTTTATTTCATTGATATCAATGATCATGTTTCCTTCATTTCCTTGTTTATGCATGTTTATGCATATCTATATTTAGCATTCATTGCATATCTTTATTGTTTATTGCTATACATGAGTTAAGGGGGAGCTTCTTTGAAGCTTAACTTTATCAATGCATATATAACTCCATGAGTTTTGTCATCATCAAAAGGGGGAGATTGTTGGCCCAGAGGGCCTTCACTCTAGTTTTTGTGATGATCAACTCATGTAGTTATTATTTACTAATAATCTTGTGATATTTAGTTTCAGATATTTGATCAAGATATTAGTAGGTGATTAGCTTCATCAAAGGTTTTTTGGAGCCTTCACATGGTGATTCAAGAGCTCAAACGTCAAGATCGCATCTAGCACTCGGTTAGAGTCAAGCTCGTTGGATCGTATTTGGATCAAGTCGACTTGGAGACAGAGTTCTACAAGAAGACATTGGTTTGTTTAGTTAAAATTTTGTTTAGATCATTGTAAAGATTAGATAGTATTGAGATGCTCAAGTTCACAAGACACACAAGTTTAAAGTTTCATATTTTGGTTTTTGGTTTAACCAGTTTCGATTTTTCATATATATGGTTTTCATGAATAGATAGAATCAAAACAAGTTTTCATGGTTTAATGTATATTAGATTTGTTCTATATACATCTATGCTTCATCTATTTAGAAAAACTTATTTTGATAGTCTATTTCATGAGTTTGGAGTTTTGTATTTAAACAAAGCTTATTTTTGGATTTCTTGTCAAAAACATAGTTATAATTCTTTACATGTATATTGGATTCTATCCATATACAATATGCTTAAAAGTTGTTTAAATATCATGTTTTTGTATTTACATGTGTTTTGGAGAAATCGGATTTCCATCTCAAAAATCTAAGTTTTAGAAAATACGGATTTTGGTTTAAGGCAAATTTTCTACCTCACAAAAATGGTTCAAATTGTTTGAAATATGTATTGAATTTTTATCACACATATTTGTATTTCAAAGATCTAATAAGAACTAATGTTTGTGGAATTTATGTGATTTTATGGGATTTAATTGAAGATAAAAACTCGAGTTTTTAATCCCTAAAAAAATTGACCAGGCTGTCTGCCAGTCGACCGGACCGGTCGACCGACGCAGAAGTCCGGTCGACCGACATGCACAGAACGTGCACGCAGCCTTGGCTGGAGGCCGGTCGACCAAGTCGGTCGACCGCCAGAGAGCTTCTGTTCTCTAGAATGGCCCCGATCGACCGCCCGGTCGACCGGCAGAGAGTTTTGCTCTCTGTATCCAGCTCTGGTTGACCGAGCAGTCGACCGTCCAGAGAGCCGTTGATCGGCTCTCTTGATCCAGGCCCGGTCGATCGGTAGGCTCAACGGTCATAAATTTGACCGTTGGCCGGTCAACCAGAAGGGCAATTTTGCCCTTTGCCTGCTGCCAACGGGCAGATTGTTATGGGCCTATAAATACCCCATATTTGAGCTCATTTTTAACAAGTTTTTCAAAAGCAAAAATTCTCATTCTTTCTCGTGTTTAACAGCAAGTTTTCAAAAGAGTTTTTGGATTTAAAAGATCATTATTTATTTGTTTTTAAAGTGTTGGAATTTCAAAGAAAATAAAGTCTTTTGGTAATTGGTTTTTGATCTAAATTTCTATATCTATTTGGAGATTTTGCCAAGTGATTTTCTTTGTTCAAAACACTTTATTTTCTCACACATGAGCTTATCTATCTATCCTATCTATTAGGATCTATTTTGTTAGAAAATTGGTTTGTGGTTGTGGAAACCACCAAGTGTTGTAAACCCTCCTTTATTTGTGATATCCCTCTAGTGAGAGGTGATTGTGTTGATATCCCTCTTAGGAAGAGGTAATTATTGGAGTGGTGGCTAAGTACCTTATCCCTCAAGTGTGAGGTTGGTATTTGTTTGGCTAAGTGTTTATCCCTCTAAGTGTAAAGGTGATTTGTTTTGTGTCTTACCTCTAGTGAGAGGTTGTATTATTGGAGAGAGGAGTTGTATACTCCCAAATTGTATTTAACCAAATCCTAAGTGGAGGTTCCCTGTATGGGAAGTCCTGTGTGGACGAGTTAGTGGAAATCCTTCTGTGTGAAGGCGGGGACGTAGAGTTGGGTGCTCGAACCTCGAAACATATCTTTGTGTTTGCGTTTGATCCACTTTCTCTAACTCTCTCTTATATTGTGTCTTGTTCATATTATTCATATCATATACATGCTTGGTATTGATTGTGTGTGTACCATACTTGTGTTGAACCAAGAGAGCTTCATATAGCACCTCAACTCTTATTCAGAGGAATCAAGAGGAGTTAGTCTAGAGCCCTTCATCGGGAATTCGGCTACACTCTTTGGTTACACTAAGTGTGTTGCAATTAGTTTTTAAATTCCGCATCATTTGACATTAGATTAGCTTACACCTATTCACCCCCCTCTAGGTACATTTTCAAGAAGAACTTATTAACATTTGATGTGAATAAGAACTGTTAATGCTTCTGTCGCCTCCTGTCCCTGTGGATTCGACTAGTTGAGCTAATGCTATAATAGAAGTATCGAGGGAACATCAGTATACACTCTTTTCATTGAATTTATAAGAACACACGTTTTGAAATGCTGGTTTCACCCCGATCAACTACCTCAAAACCTATGGTGATTCCAAGTTGATTATCAATCAGATCAAGGGAGAATATGAAGTATGCCATGAAGACCTAATACCATATTACTAGGCCATTGAGGTGGCTAATGCATTTGACGGTTTCTACATTAGTCATATATTTCGCCTCCAAAATAAAAGGCAAATGCTCTAGCCGCATTGGTAGCTACATTGGCTTCCTCGCCCAATAATACTAGCTAACGCATCATTGTGGCTACCCATCATCTTCTCTGCTTGAAATACATTTTGCGAGTCAAAGAAGACCATGCAACTTCAATAGACTTCAAACCCAAGGATTGGTGGTTTCCTATCATCAACTATGCTTTGCACGACATATTACCTGACAATTTGAAGGAAGCGACCTCTATCAGATGGAGATCCAGCTGCTTTTACTATAACCCGGTAGTAAAGATACCATATCGTCGTTCATATGATGGCATCTTACTTCGTTGTTTATACAACTGGGAAGTGCAAGAAGCACTCAAAGAAGCTCATGACGGCATATGTGGTGCCCACAAACCAGGGCCAAAGTTTCAGAACCGACTACGATGATTTGGCTATTATTAGCCGATGATGATTGCTGACGCAGTTCAATATGCAAAACAGTGTAAAGTGTGTCAAATTCAGGTGAATTTTATACACGAACCCCCCAGAGATGCTTCACCCCACTGTCGCTTCCTGTCCATTTGAAGCATGGAGAATTATGTTGTGGGACCCATCAGTCCTCCATTAGCTTAAGGTCATCAGTTTATTCTTACAATAACCGATTACTTTTCAAAATGGGCAGAGGTCATACCGTTCATCGAAGTTAAAACTACCAATGCTATTAACTTCATCAGAGACCATGTCATCCATTGATTCGGTGTTCCCAGGAGGATTATGTCACGCCTCGCTTCCCAAAATACACTGAAGCGGAGACGCGACACAAGTTGGTGATGCTTATACACAAGGAAAATACCTCACGTATACGCGCTAAGCCTTAAGTAACCCGAAACATGCTATAAATCCCAGCTGTAATAAATCATGATTACTGCAATATCACATATAAGCATCCACGCATGATATCATATAAATGAAGACTGGAATAATAAGTGAATCTGATATAACGAGAATCAGGAAATACCCAAAAAGCAAGAAAGGATAAGAATACCAGAACCGAATAAGGAGAAGCTCCAGCTCTTCGCAAAGTGTACGGTCTCAACGAATACCTGAACAATAGAAATAAAGCGTCCAATATTTGGACGGCAAATGTAGGGTCGTCAGAAAGCGACCTGGTGAGTGTGTGTGTGTAAAGGGAGAGCTCGTGCATATAAACAATGTGCATAGAATAATAACAAGATAAACTGCAGTCATAAGATAACTAAATAACATGATCAACAGATAACTAAAGGATAATTACATAACAACATGAATGAAGATAAAAGTCAACTATCACAACTGTAAATAAGCAACTGATATCTGAATGTGTAACCTAGCATATGTCACTAGTCTGGTTGGTTATTATTAACCTAACTAATGTAATACTTAGCTGTGTCCCATACCACATCCGTTTTCCCACATATCAAACAATGTTATCGTTGTTGTAACTGCCTACCAATGTAGTGTATGTGTTTTGAAAGAGTACCGTGCATGCCCGATACCACAGTCGAACACCCCTGACGCTGAACCAGGACAAGTCGCAAGGTTCTAATATCTGAAGACCACAGCCCACACGAAAAGACAATTAGTGTGGCGCCGTAATCCGGGCATAGCCCTGACAACTGATAACTGAATAGGTAGCCAGTACTACCTTGATTCCCCATGGTTGGAACCCACAACTCGGTACCATAATAAATCCTTCCAAAATACACGACATGCATCATCAGGCAATTACCCCTATTCCCCGGTTATGATATCTTTTATTAATAAGCAATCAATTGTTTTAATATGTAATAGTAACTGATATCTCCAAAACTGCTGATGTCAATACTATCTGATAATCTCACAACTGACAACTGATATCTGACTATTGAGTAGCTGACAACTAATATCTGACATCTGAAATAGGATACTGGAGAAATAACCACAAATACGATAGTGTCACTAACAACTGATAACTGATACATATCTGCCAACTTCGATAAATTCTAAACACATCATATGATCACTAACAAATAGTCTCACAAATAATTGATAAAGTGATGACTGCTATCTGATAACTCTGAAGTATAAGATCACGATATCGACTAGATCACTATCACAATAACTCAATTTCTATTAACTGAAGTAATCAATAACTAAACATGAAACACATGGTATATCCTCAAACGACTACAATTTAGAATAGTTTACTTCTAAGTCAACACCAACCACTCATCCATACTCAAATGATATAATTAGTTGATACATCCAGGAACCCTTGCTTCTAATAATCCAAAACCAATATGATATCACATATCGAAGTCAAAGGTAAGATATTCACACATCTGGTCGCAATCCAACAAAATCAGTCACATCTAAATGATGATCAATATCCAAAATAAATAACATAATTCTCAGTTCGACCCAAACTCCAACTAAGTCCATATACTGATCCAAGCATCAAGTAATCCAATTTCTTAGTAAAGTAAGATCACAATAAGTCCGTCATCAATACTCGAATGAATCATCACCTAAGTTATTACCAAATGAAAGAATAAAAAGTCTAAGAAGTACTCTACATGAACAAGTCATCTGTCCTCAAATATGATCTGGGTCAACTAACCAGTGGATCGAAATGAGTTACTGTCTAAGGTACATCAAAACTAGGCCTAAGCCAAAAGCAACAAACTACCAACACATTAAATGACACTTATACAAGCTCCTATCAACTATGTAATTAAAATGAGGAATCATAGATGTCTCATGGAGTGGTACAAGTAATCAAGCTGGTAAAATATAACAGGAAGTCACATAAAATGATAAGTGTAACATATAACACATACCGACAACGGTAAATAAGGAAATGCATAAGAACGAACTCACATGAAATGACGCGATTTTGGAACTGAATCACCGTCTGGTCTTTACTGCACGAACCGGTACTGATCTAGGATCATCCCATGGATCGGTCTTCGAATCGCCTGTGTATCGGGTACACAATGAGAACGAATCTGAATCGGTCTGGGTCTTCTGTAACTGGGTTCGAATCTCACCGAACAAATCTAAAATGTTGTAGCACGCAACCAGCACATACATATAAACATAAATACATGCTTAACACCCACAGTGCATACAGATACATACGCGTACACCCACGTACATACATATACATACGTATATATGAGTGTATACATATATATACAGATAAATATATCAAGACATATACTATGCATATACACTATATATATATATATATATATATATATATATAGACACACACACATACATACATACATACATTAAAACACATACACAACTACCCACGCGCGCACACACTTGCATACATGCATATAAATCCATGAAACACTAACCTATTTCATTACAAATGCATTGGTACACATATTTACACATTTACCCTACCAACATAATTCATGTATGCATATATATTTACCAACATACCCTTACACATTTAATTAAACTTCAATATTATTACACGTTTGACACCACATAAATAAATATAGCACTAACCTCGAGCTGATTTTCGGCGCACCGACGAAGACTCTGACGGAGGCGTCGGGGACCGCGGAGGATGTTATTGGATAGAGGAGTTCGCCGTGAAGGGCGTGGTGCATTCGCGCTCATCTACGGTGATCCACGGCGACCCACGGCGTGACGGAAAAGAGGTTCGGACTAGCTTGTGCCATGGAAAAGTGGGATGTTGCTCGGTCGTGGTTCAGATGTGTAGATGCATTTGGAAAGAAGAGATAGCATTAATTTGCAAGGGTGGAGGAGCCGGAGTGGGAGGCCATGGTAGGAGCTTGCGTGGGCTGCTCTCAGCCAAGTAGAGGAGGGGTTTTGCCATGCTACTGTATGTTGCTGGCCTAGGAAGAAGAACCAGTTGTGAGCGCTGTGTGTGGCCAGAGGAGGTGTCATCTTGGCCTGCTGTGTTGGCGCAAAACGGAGAGGGATCCGGGCTTGGCTTGGGTAGTTCAGCCAAGCTGCGCGCTGGCCTTATTGTTGGTGCGCAAGGAGAAGGAGAAGGATGCGAGGGCTGGGCTTGGTGGTGGAGGAGAGGCCCGTGGAGGAGTGCTCACGGCTCCGACGAATGTCCAGAGAAGAGGGAAATTGTTCGGCCGTGGCTGGGTTGTGGGCTGGAGTGCGGCGGCAGCAGCAGGGGAGATGGGGATTAGGGCTTAGGTTAGATTAAGATTAGGGTTAAGTTGAGATTATATAGGGTATAATCGAGTAGTGGGTATTGTCTTTGGGTTATTGGGTTGAGATAAAAGAGTAATGGGTAATGGAGTTTAATTGGGTTCGGGTAATGAGTATAGATATTGGGAAAAAGATCATGGACAAGAAAGAATAGAAAAGCTAATAATAATAATAATAAAAGAATAACTACCTTAATGCTAAATAATTGTAACAACTCTTAATTAAAAATAACAATTGATAACATGCATATTAATTAACAATAGCAATGACAATAATATTTAATAAAAATAATGAATAATACAAATGTTAATTAACAGCAGCAATAATAAAAATAAAAGAAATAATAATTAACAATTACTACTACCTCTAATACTTGTACTAATATTAAAATAAATAAATAAATAAAATAATAGTAACACTAATAATAATTAAGAAACACTAACAATATAAATAATAATAACACTATTAGTAATAATAATAATCATAAGAAAAATAATAATAAATTAAGTTGATTAAATAAAAATAATCAGTAAATCAAAATAAATACTTTAGGAAAAATGAAAATACAGTATTTTTAACTAGGGATCTTACATTCTGCCCATCTTATAAAAATTTCATCCCCAAAATTCAAATAAAGAAGGGAATAGTAAAAGAATTCAAAATTAAAGGAGAAGACAAACAAGCTTCACATCGCTTCTCTGCACATCATAAATCCACCACACTTCTGCTGTGCTACTCTGATTTCTGCTATCGACTTCAACAAGAAGTAACCAATCTCAAGAGACAAAGTCAAGGAATAGAATCGAGAAGAAGGAAGAGAAGCAAGATGAAAATCCGGATCACTCTAAAAGAAGAGTAAAAATCAAGAATATCAAAAGATCAAAGATAAGGATTTTTAAAAGAAGGACGGCCAATTCCAAATGGACTGAATATCATAATGGATAGTATATGTATATTGCAGTGTAACTATAGCTCGTTTCAAGTTACCAGTAAGAACTAGGTCTATCTTGCGGACCAAAAGTCAAAAATCAAGATCGCAAGTCGAAAACCTGGCGCTGATACCAAGAAAACCCTGTCACGCCCCGCTTCTCAAAATACACTGAAGCGGAGACGCGACACGAGTCGGCGACGCATATACGCAAGGAAAATACCTCACGTATACGTGATAAGCCTTAAGTAACCCGAAACATGCTATAAATCTCAGCTGTAATAAATCATGATTACTGCAATATCACATATAAGCATCCACTCATGCTATCATATAAATGAAGACTGGAATAATAAGTGAATCTGATATAACGAGAATCAGGAAATAACCAAAGGAAAAAGCTCCAGCTTTTCGCGAAGTGTATGGTCTCAACGAATACCTGAACAATAGAAACAAAGCGTCCAATATCTGGACGTACAAATTCAGGGTCGTCAGAAAGCGACCTGGTGAGTGTGTGTATGTAAAGGGAGAGCTCGTGCATATAAACAATGTGCACAGAATAATAACAAGATAAACTGCAGTCATAAGATAACTAAATAACATGATCAACAGATAACTAAAGGATAACTGTATAACAACATGAATGAAGATAAAAGTCAACTATCACAATTGTAAATAAGCAACTGATATCTGAATGTGTAACCTAGCTTATGTCACTAATTTGTTAACTAATGTAGTACTTAGCTGCGTCCCATACCACAGCCATTTTCCCACATATCAAGCAATATTATCATTGTTGTAACTGCCTACCAATGTAGTGCATGTGTTTTGAAAGAGTACTGTGCATGCCCGGTACCACGGTCTAACACCCCGGCGTTGAACCAGGATAAGCCATAAGGCTCTAATATCTGAAGATTACAGCCCCACACGAAAAGACAACTAGTGTGGCGCCATTATCCGGGCATAGCCCTGACAACTGACAACTTAATAGGTCGTCAGTACTACCTTGATTCCCCAGGATTGGAACCCACAACTCGGTACCATAATAAGTCCTTCCAAAATACACGACATGCATCATCAGGCAATTACTCCTATTTCCTGGGTTATGTATCTTTTATTAATAAGTAATAAATTGTTTTAATATGTAATAGTAACTGATATCTCCAACGATTGTTGTTGTCAATACTAGCAGATAATCTGACAACTGACAACTAATATCTGACTATTGAGTAGCTGACAACTAATATCTGACATCTAAAATAGGATACTAGAGATATAGCCACAAACACTATAGTGTCACTAATAACTGATAATTGATATAGATATCTACCAACTCCTATAAATTCTAAACACATCATATGATCACTAATAAATAGTCTCACCAATAACTGATAAAGTGATGACTGCTATCTGATAACTCTGAAGTATAAGATCACGATATCAACTAGGTCACTATCGCAATAACTCAGTTTCTATTAACTGAAGTAATCAATAACTAAACATGAAACACATGGTATATCCTCAAACGACTACAATTTAGAATAGTTCACTTCTAAGTCAATACCAGCCACTCATCCATACTCAAATGATAATAATCAGTTGATACATCCAGGAACCCTTACTTCTAATAATCCAAAACCAATATGATATCACATATCAAAGTCAAAGGTAAGATATTCACACATCTGGTCGCAATCCAATAAAATCAGTCACATCTAAATACTGATCAATATCCAAAATAAATAACATAAATCCCAGTTCAACCTAAACTCCAACTAAGTCCATATACTGATCCAAGCATCAAGTAATCCAATTTCTTAGTAAAGTAAGATCACAACAAGTCCGTCATCAATACTCGAATGAATCATCACCTAAGTTATTACCAAATGAAAGAATAACAAGTCTAAGAAGTACTCTACATGAAACAAGTTATCTATCCTCAAATATGATCTGGGCCGACTAACCAGTGGATCAAAATGAGTTATTGTCTAAGGTACATCAAAACTAGGCCTAAGCCAAAAGCAACAAACTACCAACACATTAAATGACACTGATACAAGCTCCTATCAACTATGTAATTAAAGTGAGCAATCATAGATGTCTCATAAAGTAGCACAAGTAATCAAACTGGTAAAATATAACAGGAAGTCACATGAAATGATAAGTGTAACATGCAACACATACTGACAACAGTAAATAAGAAAATACATAAGAACAAACACTCACATGAAATGACGCGGTTTCGGAACCGAATCGTCGTTTGGTCTTCACTGCACGAACCGATACTGATCTACGGATCATCCCATGAATCGGTCTGCGAATCGCCTGTGTATCGGGTCCACAACGAGCACGAATCTGAATCGGGTCTGGGTCTCTTGTAGCTGGGTTCGAATCTCACCGAACAAATCTGAAATGCTATAGCACGCAACCAGTACATACATATAAACATAAATACATGCTTAACACCCACATGTGCATACAGATACATACGCGTACACCCACGTACATACATATACATACGTATATACGAGTGTACACATATATATACATATAAATATATCAAGACATATACGATGCATTTACACTATATATACACACACACACACATATACATACATACATACATACATACATACGTACATTAAAACACATACACAACTACCCACGCACACGCACTTGCATACATGCATATAAATCCATCCAAACACTAACCTATTTCATTATCACCTAAGTTATTATCAAATGAAAGAATAACAAGTCTAAGAAGTACTCTACATAAAATAAGTCATCTGTCCTCAAATATGATTTGGACTAACTAACCAGTGGATCGAAATGAGTTACTGTCTAAGGTACATCAAAACTAGGCCTAAGCCAAAAGTAACAAACTCCAACACATTAAATGACACTGATACAAGCTCCTATCAACTATGTAATTAAAGTGAGGAATCATAGATGTCTCATGAAGTGATACAAGTAATCAAGCTGGTAAAATATGACAGGAAGTCACATGAAATGATAAGTGTAACATGTAACACATACCGACAACGTTAAATAAGGGAATGCACAAGAACGAACACTCACATGAAATGACGTGGTTTCGGAACCGAATCCCGGTCTGGTCTTCACTGTACGAACCGATACTGATCTACGGATCATCCCATGGATCGGTCTTCAAATCGCCTATGTATCAGGTCCACAACGAGCACGAATCTGAATCGGGTCTGGGTCTCCTGTAGCTGGGTTCGAATCTCACTGAACAAATCCGAAATGTTGTAGCACGCAACCAGCACATACATATAAAATAAATACATGCTTAATACCCACACGTGCATACAGATACATACGCGTACGCCCATGTACATACATATACATACGTATATACGAGTGTACACACATATATATACATATAAATATATCAAGACATATACTATGCATATACAATATATACACACACACACACACATACATACATTAAAACACATACACAGCTACCCATGCGCACACACTTGCATACATGCATATAAATCCGTGAAACACTAACCTATTTCATTACAAATGCATTGGTACACATATTTACACATTTACCCTACTAACATAATTCATGCACGCATATATATTTACCAACATAACCCTACACATTTAATTAAACTTCAACATTATTACACTTTTGCCACCACACAAATAAATATAGCACTAACCTCGAGCCGATTTGCGGCGCACCGACGGAGGCTCTGATGGAGGCGTCGGGGACCGCAGAAGATGTCGTTGGATAGAGGAGTTCGCCGTGAAGGGCGTGGGTGCGTTCGCACTCGCCTACGGTGATCCACGGCGACCCACGGGGTGACGGAAATGGGGTTCGGACTAGCTTGTGCCATGGAAAAGTGGGATGTTGCTCGGTTGTGGTTCAGATGTGCGGATGCATTTGGAAAGAAGAGATAGCATTAATTTGCAAAGGTCAAAGAGCCAGAGTGGGAGGCCATGGTGGGAGCTTGCGTGGGCTGCTCTCAGCCAAGTAGAGGAGGGGTTTTGCCATGCTACTGTGTGTTGCTAGCCCAGGGAGAAGGACCGGTGGTGAGGGCTATACGTGGCCAGAGGAGGTGTCATCTTGGCCTGCTGTGTTGGCGCAAAAGGGAGAGGGATCCGGGCTTGGCTTGGGTAGTTCAGCCAAGCTGCGCGCTGGCCTGATTGTTGGTGCGCAAGGAGAAGGAGAAGGATGCGAGGGCAGGGCTTGGTGGTGGAGGAGAGGCCCGCGGAGGAGTGCTCACGACTCCAACGAAGGTCCAGAGAAGAGGGAAATTGTTCGGCCGTGGCTGGGTTGTGGGCTGGAGTGCGGTGGCAGCAGCAGGGGAGATGGGGAATAGGGCTTAGGTTAGATTAAGATTAGGGTTAAGTTGAGATTATATAGGGTATAATCGGGTAGTGGGTATTGGCTTTGGTTATTGGGTTGAGATAAAAGAGTAATGGGTACTGGAGTTTAATTGGGTTCGGGTAATGAGTATAGATATTAGGAAAAAGATCATGGACAAGAAAGAATAGAAAAGCTAATAATAATAATAAAAGAATAACTACCTTAATAATGCTAAATAATTGTAACAACTCTTAATTAAAAATAATAATTGATAACATGCATATTAATTAACAATAGCAATGACAATAATAATTAATCAAAATAATTAATCATACTAATATTAATTAACAGCAACAATAATAAAAATAATAGAAATAATAATTAACAATTACTGCTACCTCTAATACTTGTACTAATATTAAAATAAATAAATAAATAAAATAATAGTAATACTAATAATAATTAAGAAACACTAACAATATAAATAATAATAATACTATTAGTAATAACAATAAATAATTTCCATTTAATAATAATAATAATCACAAGAAAAAAATAATAAATTAAGTTGATTAAATAAAAATAATCAGTAAATCAAAATAAATACTTTAGGAAAAATGAAAATACAGTATTTCTAATTGGGGTCCTTACAGATTATCCATGACAATGGTCCTCAATTTACAAGCTAATCATTCTACCAATTTTGTGACAAATACCGAATACAGAATATGGCTTCAACTGCATACAACCCCACCACCAATGGATGGTAGAAGCATTTAATAAGATAATCATTAAGATCCTCAAAAAGTTTTCTCATCAAGCAAGCGATACTAAAACGAGAAGCTTAGTGAATGTCTTTAGGCCTATCGTATAACAGTCAGAATGCCCACTGGTAATACACCTTTCTCTCTAATCTATGGATGTAAAGCTGTCATACCTCTAGAGATATAAAGATCGTCGCTTTGAGTTGTAGTCATAACTGATATGAAAGAAGGGGATAACGATCGAATACGCCTTCAAGAACAGGAAGTGCTAGATTAAAAGCAGTTATTAGCTCAATAGCGCATTGAGCTATACCAAGCACGAATCTCGAAGGCCTTCAACAAAAAGTTCAAAGAGAGAATTTTACAGCAAAAATATTTGGTCTTAGCCATCCAACAACCCATGGTTATGACACACAAGGCTAAAGGCAAATTTCAACCTAAATGGGAAGGACCCTTTGTAGTGGAGACGGTCTACTCAAACGGAGCATATCGCCTCGCTGATCTGAATGGGGATAGATTTATGATGCCAATTAATGATAAATTTCTGAAGAAGTATTACTCATGATCACGTTAAACATCAAACCTCTAATCATTAAAGTGAATTAATTTGACTATGTTATCCCTCGGAGTAACTAAAATGGCTGCCACAAACTCCCTAATGAAATTTATAATATCATGTCAATGAATACCTTTGATGACACTCTTTCGAATTTCCCATCCGAATCCCCACAGTATTTGCACCCACTCTTGTAATTCCCAGCTGGATTTTGAAAATCTCCAATGGAGAAAGAACTCAGAAGGTACACTATGTTATTTGAAGCAAAAAATGATCCTATGCCTTTGACGGCTAAGGATAGAGGAAAAGTTAGTTTTTAAGCCCAACAAAAGTCCTCGACAACTCATTATGCTGAGGGGAATAGGATGACTAGCCTAACTCAAATGATAATGGCAAAGGCATATCAAATCTATTGATAGCTAAGGGTTTGCTAAAATACTAAGAGATTTGATCTCGGGTATGCTATGTTACTTAAAGTAACAGAACAATCATACGCCTCTAATGACTAAAGATAGAGGAAAAAGTTAGCTTTTAAGCCCAACAAAAAGTCCTTGATAACTCATCATGCTAAGGGGAATAGCATGGCTAGACCAACTCAAACAGTAGTTTGTAAAGGCATACTAAATCTGTTGATAGATAAGGATTTGCTAAAAATCCTAAGGGACATGATCCCGTCTTTTCTTTTAAAAAAACCCTTACAAATCCCGTCTACAGAATAATAAGACCACAAAAAAGTTGTATCCGTTTTCCAACAGAATGAATTATAGACTGAACTTCTCACGTTAAAACTCACACATCTCGCAGTAAGACTTTCTAAATATCCCCAACGGATTGACTATACTTATCATTCTAGTCAAAATAATATAAATGAATCCCTGTCAAGTTAACATCATACCTCTGATAAGTCATTTTGAATTCCCCAGCAGAGGATTTTGTCATGTTCAATTCAAACAAAATCACCTTTATAGCGGCCCAATGTGTTTTCTAAGTTGTTATGTTAACAATTACTTCTGACTATAATTCCTTACAGATTCCCCTATGAATCTACCACTACCCTTTCTCAGTTCCCAGTAGACTCTTTAATTGTCACGTTAACATTATATCTCTAACAATTTCTTCAAAATATCACTCAAGAAACACTAATTCCCCCATTCAGTTTATGATCAAATCACATTCCCTAGTGAAAAACTCTCTATTGACCATCTGTCCAGTTCATACCTCTGAACGGTCTAATCCGGTATGGACTACTATTTTTCCCATTATGTCTAGTTCATCACCTCTGAACGACAGGGCGTCGAGTTTTGTGTCTCCTATCGATTATGTCCAGTCAATCACCTCTGAACTGACAGGTGCCAGGATCTCTTCGTTTTATGATACTCTCAAACTGTCATGTCTAGTTCGCCTCCTCTGAACAGATGGATTCATAACCTTATTCTCTTTTCTTCTATCAGGGCCGAGAGTTCTTACTGTCAAGTTAACACTATGACTGCTGAATAGCGAATTGTGAGCCTGGTGTCTCTTAGCCAGTTTATGTTCAGTCAATCGCCTCTGAATTGACGGGTGCCAAGGTCCAATTCACCCTTGCAGTTCCTATAGACTAGCCGCCATGTTAACACTATGACCTCTGATAGTGGACTCTTAATTTAGTACGTCTTAGTCTGTTATGTCCAGCTCATCATCTATGAATAGACGGGTCCCTAAAATCGAGTTCAGCTTTTGTTTATTATTATGTCCAGTTCCTCACCTCTGAACAGTTAAAATCTTTTAGTTTGGTAACTTCTAATCGGTCATGTCCAATTTATCACTTCTGAACCGATGAATATCCAAATTTTATCCTCAAGATTTTTTTATCATTATGTCCAGTTCGCTACCTCTGAATGACAAAACTTCGGGTTTGGTAATTTCTAATCAGTTATGTCGAGTTCATCACCTCTGATCTGATAATATCCAGAACCCATCCTCAATCCTGTTGGGATTCTTTACCTGTCATGTCCACTACATCTCTGAACAAATGAACCCCTATCTATCCCTGATTGGCCCTATCATATCCGCCATACCTCTGAATAGACTTAGTCGAGTTTTTCCTCACGAAGTACTGCCTCCACCCCAGCTCTTGCAAAAGTTCATGCAACCAAACTTTGTATGAAGTTGTAAGTGTGGTACTATTACTTTCAGGTAATAAAAAAAGGGGCAAAGAATAGAAATGCAAAGAGAATAAATCATGCCAAAATTTTTATTGGTTTGTAAAAGTGATTATATTCTATTGCCTTTCGGCATACATTTTCAATCTTGCTTCTAAAGAAGCTACTTCATCCCGTCTAGCCTCTTTAGTGATGGCCTATTCTCGACTCCCTTGCTGCGGTCTTGTCCAGCTTCTTAAGTTGATCATGAGCCTCCTGCAAGTCCCATGTCAACTTTATTTCTCTCTCCTGGCGAGATTCACTCTCTTGACTAGGGTTTTTAGTTTGGCAGTATTAACTTGTCGCTCTGATTCAAGTCGGGCCAATATTGCTTATGCTTGGGCAATCGCTGGCTTCTCGTTCATTTCAGTGGAGTTAGAAAGTAATCCTTGCTTCAACAACTCCATCTCGTCGGTGGTTTCAGTCATCTCCACCCGAACAAGTTCAAGTTCCTGGGACATCTTCCCCGCTTTGCCCGCCACCTCCTCAGAAGCCTCCTTGCCTAGGTGTCGTGATGAGGCCATGAAGATGAAGAATTGTATCAGAGTTCAAAGGTGAATAGGGTAAAACCCTAGCAAGCGTCTCAAAGGAGATGAAGAAATTTCAAGCTCTGAGAAGAAAAGATTATGAAAATCTTAGAGAATGTAACTTCTCTAATGATAGCCCCATGGCTATTTATAAGGAATAAATGCCTTTAGCTTCGCCTCTTAGAAAATAGTACAAGTTGTGTTTTAGATTTTGAAACGACGGCAGGAGAGCAAAACTCCTACGACAAAGTTAGTAGCTTCGCCAGATTCTAGCTTTGCTACACATGTAAGCAGTTAACTTTTCCAAGTGAGAAAAAGCTCCACTCCAAGCAAACTGCTAGCTTCACCCAAACTAACTCTGCCAAGAATTTTAGCTTCACGACAAAGGTGAGTTGTATTATAATCCCAAAGGCTAACCTCGCCAATTAGGCAAAGCTCTGCTAAGAGCCAAGTTTTAGCTCCGACAGAGCTAACTTCGCTAGAAGTTTAGCCTCACCTAAATGGCTGGCAAAAGCAATAATTGTCAAATTCAAAGTATTTCGGAGTTCGTCCCAACCTATCATGAACTTCAAAAACTTTGAAGGGGGTCTTGTTGACACTTACAAAAGATAAACTCCCGAACAACTTTCCAATTGGTCAGAGCAATGTCTGACTTGTCAACACTTCGAAGACACATGTCATAAATGAATGAGCTGATGACCAATCCATTAGCATCAGCAAGCACAATAGAGTTAAACTCTAGTTTCGCATTGCTGAGCCTAACTGGCTACATTCTCTAGCTTCACATAAAGCTGTACTTAGGTCTGCAAAGCTAAGTCATAGCTACGCTAGAAGCTATATGATTGAGGTAAACCTGCACACAGAAAAATACAGAATTTCAGAACTTAAGAATAAAGTGCAAGGTACTCAATGTCACCACGATAGTAAGTGGCTATACGAGTCGTGATCCACAAGGAGGGACTTGCGATGGAAGCTTTTAGTAAGTTCTATTTTAGTTCACTGAAGATGGTTAAAAGTTCTTTTTTTGTTCTTGTAAAGAAAAGAAAAATAGTCTATTGTTAAGTTAAGAAGAAACTGGTAGATTAAGAAGGTGGAGAAAATAGAAAATAATTTGTACAAAGAAAATGAAAATAGTAAATAGAGTTGAGAGTTAGTGATGTGGTGATCTAAACTAAAAATAAAAGAAAGGAAGAAAACCTAAAAGAACTTACTTACTTCTTTCGGTTGATGACTTACCTTGAATTCTTGACAAAGACTTACCTCATCTTGAAGCTGTTGGCCCGAAAGCCCATCACTCTAGTTTTGATGATGATCAACTCATGTAATTATAGTACTAAAGATCTTGTGTTTAATTAATGACAGATTTATGATCAAGATCTTAGTAGGTGCATAGCTTCAACAAAGGATTTAAAGTCAAGTTTTGAAGCTAGCACGGTTTGATCCAAGGGCCATTGGATCGTGTTTGGACCAAGTCAAGAAGATGAGAAGACTTCAAGTGAAGACTTCAAGAAGATGAAGACTTGAGTCTAGATTTGTTTTTAGAAGATTTTGTTTTAGTAAAATGTAAAGGATAGAGTAGTTGGTGGATTGCTCAAGTATCTTATATACACGCACTCTTGATTTAGTTTGTTTTACAAAAGATTTTCTATTTAGAAAATACATGTTTGGATTTTAGTTTTCATGTTTACATATCTTTTAACCAAAACCATGTTTAGAGCTTAATGTCAAAAAACATAGATATTTCACCATGTTTGTGTAGTGGATCATATCCATGCACCATATGCTTTCAAAGTTGTTTAAATATCTTGTTTTTGTATTTGGAGATGTTTGGAAAAACAAGTTTGAAAAAATCAAGTTGGAAAAATACTGTTTTCATTTGAGCCAATTTTTCCATATTACAAAAATAGTCCAAATATTTATAACATGCCTTGATTTTGTGCAAGCATGTTTGTTTATCAAAGTATATTGGTAAAATTTTTTGTAGATTTTTTCTATATTTTATGGGATTTTATTTGAACCAAAAAGACCAAGTTTTTAATCCCTAGTTCAGACCTGACCTGGCTTCAGCCGGTCGACCGATGTGCACAGACGTGCACGCCAGTTCTGCAGGATGGCCGGCCGACCGACCCGGTCGACCGTCCAGAGAGGTCTGCTCTTTGGAAAGGCCCCGGCCGACCGCGCGGTCGACGGACAGAGAGATTGCTCTCTGTATCCTGACTCGGTTGACCGGCCGGTCGACCGATGGCTCAAACGGTCTGAAATATGACCGTTGGTCGATCGGCCGGACGGTCGACCGACAGGCCTGACAGACCCCAACGGTTAGTTTTCCAGACTCTAAAATGGGGCATTTGGGGGCTGTTTTGATTAAGTTTTGGAGACTTTTAGAGCCAATTTTTCCTACACTTTCAGAGGTTTTTCTCCACAAAATTTAGAGCCAATACTTCCAATTAAAAGGAGAGTTTATCAAGAGTGTAAAAGTGATTTTCTTGAGTTTTCCTCCACCATTCTATCCTTGTTTTCTCACACAAACACTTGAGCTATCCATTGCTATATCTACCTATAGGAGTTATTGTGAGAGGATTTTAGGTGATCAAGAGTTGTGATCACCAAAGTTCTACTTTGTACTTTGAGGAGGCGGACGTGTGTGTTCGCATTGTTTCGGGTCCTAGTGGGGACTCGGTGTTTCGGGTTCGGGTGCGAACTCTTTGTTGAGGTGCGGCCTCGGCGAGCCGGTGGGCTTATGGTGTGTATGGGACTAGACAGTCCGAGGGATTGTAGGTGTTGCGGCACTGAGGAGTGATCCATTGGGATCAAGCATAGTGAAAATCCTTCGTGTGTCGAAGGCGGGGATGTAGAGCAAGTATGCTCGAACCTCGAAACAAATCCCTTGTGTTTGCGATTGCTCACTCTCTCTTTGTCTCCTTTGTTTATATCTTGCATACTTTTATTGTGCTCATCTTATATGCAAGATATTCATTGTGTACTTAATTGATATGCTTGCTTGGGTTTGTTTGCTAAACTTGTATTTAACCGAGAGAGCTAACGCGGCACCTCAACCCTTATAGGGGAATCTAGAGGAGTTTGTCCAGAGCCATTCACGGGAAATTCGGCAACACTCTTGTTTTATACGTGGTGTTTAGTGTAAGAGTTTAGTTTAGGTCATAATAGTTTTTACTTCTGCATTCTTTGGCATTAAGTGACCATTAGATTAGCCATCACCTATTCACCCCCCTCTAGGTGATCTTTCAATTGGTATCAGAGCTCCTACAATTGGTATCAGAGCCAAGTGCTCTGAATTGGGTCTCACAACCTAGAGTTAAAGATCCTCATTTTTAGGCTAATCACAATTTTGTACACAACCATGGATTTCATGTCACCACCCACCTTTGACATTTTTAACATCCGAATTTGAAAGATTAAGATGTCTTTGTACCTCAAGGCCCTAGGCATTCATGTTTACCTTGCCATCACTAATGATTATTGTTAAATGGCAAGAATTTTGAGGCTAATGCAAAAGCCCTTATGCTTTAAAGTCAACCCTAAATGATGATTATTTATCTAGGGTTTCTAACATTGATTCGGCTTTTGTAGCATGGAACATCATCACCTCCCTGGCGAAAAGGATCTATATTATGCCGGGAGCGATTCGGATGTTGGAAGTGACATCTCCAACTTGTGCTATATGGTCCAGGGGATAACCCCCTTGAGGTAACTACCGGATCCGAGGTAGATGAGGATAACATGTCATATGATGAGCTTAGCACTTTTTGTCAACTATTGCTTGAAAATATGACATGTGTAAGAAAAGAAAATAAAATTTGAAAAAGAATTTTGAGTGCATGCATATAGAAAATGATACATTTAAAAATAAGATTGTATGTTTAGAAAAAGATAAAGAAGATTTGAAAAATAAAAATGTTTCCTTGCTTTCAAAATGAATGATCTTTGTAAAGGAAAACATCTTTGAAAAATAAATTGTTTTGGTGGAAAAACAAAAAGAAGTGTTTTTCAGAAAACTCTTGTTTGAAAAAGAAAATTTTTAAAAAAGAAAAATAATTTGTTTCTAAAAAGAACAAGAAAAATAGTTTTATATCTCATCATGTTTTACATGCCACCACAAATGAGATAAATATTTTGAAAAATAAAATGGATTGTTTGAGCTCCACCTTGAGCTCATGTGCATTTAACCACACTAGATTGGAGTCCTTGTTTTCAAAGAAACAAGCTCCACATGTTCAGGCACATCATCATGCATATGCTATGTTGCACGCCACGATCATACACATACACATAAGCATCCTAAGGTGTACAAGTGTACACATTGTGGCCGCAAAGGCCATTTAGCAAAATTTTGTTTTGATAAGTTGCATGTTTAAAATTTGCTAAAAAGAAAAATTTTTGGTTCCTTACAAGACTAACCCCAAGACCAAGAAAAAATGGGTACCAATACCCCCACCTTGTGTTTTTGATGTAGGTGAGGGCTCTCACACAACGTGTGAGAGATGGTGCCTTGATGGTGGATGCACATAGACTTGATGGACACATTATAGATGCAACGCTATCAAGGAGTTTTGGTGGGTCAACCACCATGTTTGGAGTTTGGAACATAGTTCCTTAGTTGGTAACTATTTCTAAACTCTTAGTTTATCTACATGCTTGTAACTAGGCTATACATGTCTATTTCATATGTGATATTTTTAGCATGTTCATGTTTTGTGCTTCATGTGGTAAATACTAGTTTAAATGTAGTTTTTATCAAAACTTGTATTTATACATGTACAAATAGTGAGAACAAATTGATTCATATATGTTTGCACTTCATGCTCATTTGTACCCACTATATGCACATATATAGGCAAGTTTGATGATCTCTCATTTACACTTGTTTGCCAATTTTCGTTGTTTTTACTTCATGTATATGTAACTTTTATTCAAATCTAATAAATATACATGTATACCGTGAGTCTCTTGCCTTCATGCAAATATCTTTAATAGACTTTTATATGTTTGGGATATGTATGCATATTGTTAGATTTAGATAAATCATCATATACCTAGAAGTTTAGTTTTTAATGAAAAAAAAATTTCATGTTTTGTTTGATAAAAAAAATGAATAATTTTTGATCATTTTGAGCCTTAATGACTATTTTCATGAAAATGCTATATACATGATTCTTGTACACTCATACTTCATTTGTTTTGTCATGACTTTGATTCATGAACACATTTTTGAGCTTTATACATCGAGTGTCAATTCTTGTGTATTGGTATGATTCATGAAAAATATATGACTTGGTTTCATAAGTTTGAAGGATCTTTAACTAGTTTTTCAAAAATTACTTTTAACTAGTTATTTATTCTTCAATGTTTTATGAGTTATACACATGATCCTATTATTGTTTCAATTGGTATCATTGAATCATTTCAATTGGTATCAATTTGACTCTATTTTTGTATATACTCATATTTTGTTTTTATATATGTATGTATCAATTTCATTTGGTATACTTATTTTTCATACATAATATGATTGTTTTGTGCTTAAGTTAAAATCGTTTTACATGTTTAAAAGCACAAACTTTGTTTATGCTAAGCTTACTTCAAATTTCTTTTAAGCTTATGCATTATGTTTTAAAATGATATCAAATTAAAAAAAATTATGTTCTTTTTGATATCTCAAAATTTGTTTTAATAAAGAAAAATAAAAAAATGTTTTGATTTGTATTGCCTATATGCAAGGAGAGCTTAACATCTCTTCTACATATAGATTCATGTTGAGTGTATTATATATTGAGGAGCTTGACAACTCTTCTTTATGTGGTACACGTGTGTAGGGGAGCTTCACATCTCCTCTTATGCATTACATATTATATGTTATGTGAATTAGGGCTTGTCATCCCTCTTTCATGTAATGTATATGTGTAGGGAAGTTACTTTACCGTCTTCCTCTTCATGAATGTATATCTATATAACCTTTTATGACTTATTGTTTACCCCTTCTGGTTCTTTGTTTCGGACAAAAAGGGGGAGAAAAATTTGTTGATTGTGTTTTTACCCCTTGTTGATGATTGACAAAAAGGGGGAGGAAAGATTTAGGTTATATGCATGTTTTGAGAAAAAGATTGTTTATGCATATATGTTTTATTTTGCAAATAGGAGAAAAAGAATTTGTTTTTGTTTTATGCTTGATTAGCATGTTTACTCTACATTTGCATACATGTTTATGTGTCTCATGCATATTATTTTATTTATGTGTTATGCATGATTAAGGGGGAGCTTCTTTGAAGCTTTGCTTTAATCCATGCATATATAACTTCATGAGTTTTGTCATCATCAAAAAGGGGGAGATTGTTGCCCGAAAGCCCATCACTCTAGTTTTGATGATGATCAACTCATGTAGTTATAGTACTAATGATCTTGTGTTAATTAGTGACAGATTTATGATCAAGATCTTAGTAGGTGCATAGCTTCAACAAAGGATTTAAAGTCAAGTTTTGGAGCTAGCACGGTTTGATCCAAGAGCCATGGATCGTGTTTGGACCAAGTCAAGAAGATGAGAAGGCTTCAAGTGAATACTTCAAGAAGATGAAGACTTGAGTTAGTTTGTTTTTAGAAGATTTTGTTTTAGGTAAAATGTAAAGGATAGAGTAGTTGGTGGATGCTCAAGTATCTTACCACACACACTCTTGATTTAGTTTGTTTACAAAAGATTTTCTATTTTAGAAAATACATGTTTGGATTTGGTTTCATGTTTACATATCTTTTAACCAAAACCATATTTAGAGCTTAATGTCAAAAACATAGATATTTCACCATTTTGTGTAGGGATTATATCCATGCACCATATCTTCAAAGTTATTTAAAATATCTTGTTTTTGTATTGGAGATGTTTTGGAAAAAACAAGTTTGGAAAAACCAAGTTTGGAAAAATACTGTTTTCATTTGAGCCAATTTTTCATATTACAAAAATAGTCCAAATTATTTATAACATGCCTTGATTTTGTGCAAGCATGTTTGTTTATCAAAGTATATGGTAAACTATTTTTGTAGGATTTTTCTATATTTTATGGAATTTTATTGAACCAAAAAGACCAAGTTTTTAATCCATAGTTCAGACCTGACCTGGCTTCAGCGGTCGACCGACCCGGTCGACCGACGTGCACAGACGTGCACGCCAGTTCTGCAGGATAGATGGCCGACCGACCCGGTCACCATCCAGAGAGCTCTGCTCTCTGGAAAGGCCCCGGCGACGCGCGCGGCGACCGGACAGAGAGATTGCTCTCGTATCCTGACTCGGTCGACCGGCGGTCGACCGATGGCTCAAACGGTCTGAATATGACCGTTGGCCGGTCGGCCGGACGGTCGACCGACAGGCCTGACAGACCCCAACGGCTAGTTTTTCAGACTCTATAAAATGGGGCATTTGGGGGCTGTTTGATTAAGATTTTTGGAGACTTTTAGAGCCAGTTTTTCCTACACTTTTTAGAGGTTTCTCTCCACAAAATTTAGAGCCAATACTTCCAATTAAAGGAGAGTTATCAAGAGTGTTAAAAGTGATTCTCTTTGAGTTTTCTCCACCATTCTCATCTAGTTTTCTCACACAAACACTGAGCTATCCATTGTATCTACCTATAGGAGTTTGTTGTGAGAGGATTTTAGATGATCAAGAGTGTGATCACCAAAGTTCTACTTTGTACTTTGAGGAGGTGGACGTGGTGTTCGCATTGTTTCGGGTCCTAGGGGGGCTTCGGGTGTTTTGGGTTCGGGGTGCGAACTCTTTGTTTGAGGTGCGGCCTCGGCGAGCCGGTGGGGCTTGCGGTGGTACGGGACTAGAGAGTCCGAAAGATAATTAAATATCAAATTTTAATAAAAAATAATATGAGAATGTGAAGGATATATATGCGAATGGCGATCGATCACACCCCATACTATCTTTTGCTCGTCCTCGAGCTAAGCAAATAATAAAGTAAAATAGAGCTAACCTAGTCTAACTCACTTTCATAGGAATCACGGTTGTACTAAGCATGTGCAACAGCCGTTAAACATCTAGGTTACCTCTAGAGGACGAATTTTGTCTCGTGAGGGTATTCGGTGGATTACACCCACAAAATCCATAAAGATATAGAAACAAAAGTGTTAGTATTTTCAAAAAGCATTTGAAAAAGAGAGAAAATATTTGAAGCATTATTGTAAGAGTTCAAGTAATCTATAAGCTAGAGAAAAATTGAATTTTTCATTCCTAAACTGTCTCTATCAAAAACTTGTTATCAATCAAGGTAAGGAGTCAAACTATATTTCTTATCTAGTCTATTATTTTACCCTAAGTCAATGCATCTTCGAGACAGTGAATTTTTGACTCGGGATTATTAACTCTAACTACTATGTCTTATTTTTTATATTTTTGTTGATATTATCTATTATTTCTATTAGGCTTTCTAATCTGCCTATGTAATGAGTTTTAGTCGGTGGACTCTCAAACAGACAGCTTAGTACCGAGGTGAGAAAAACACTCCAAAGACTTAAGGACTCGAGCAAACAAAGCCACTAATCTAAGGATTTTTATTTATAAGATGGACCGCTTTAGGCGTGAATACTTCTACTTTTTGAGCACAAACACCAGCTTAATCATAGAATTTTTTGATATATATATATATATATATATATAATATATATATATATATATATATATATATATATATATATAAGAATCTTGTTTTTGAACCCTAAGTGGTAAGTGTATAAAATATGCATATTTCATCAAGGTAAAATCAAGACTAAATTACTTTTTCAAATTTTGTTCCTAACCTAGAAATAAACAAATAATCTTATTTTGACCAAGTATAAGAAATCCTAAGTATGATCTTCTATTTCTTAAAATTAACTCAATT